>DWCF01001587.1:0-29238 GCA_018230265.1 Delias oraia | reverse complement strand
AAAAATCCGGCAGCACAACCAATGCGCTGACTGTGGCGTGGTTGTCCATGGACAGCGGTGTTATCTTACCACATAGGAGACCCATCTGCTTCGTTGTCCGCTATAGAATAAAAAAATTTGGTATAATTCCTATTTTGCATAAAACCTTATGTTAAATTAAATACTAAATCTTTATTATAAGTTGTTTGAATGAAGAGACATTTTTTTGAAGAAACACTTTTAATTAGTGTTGCTCAAATGGCAAGACCAAGACCGCCTAATGTTAGCAAGACCAAGACCGCCTAATGTTAGCAAGACCAAGGCTGACCGTGTAAGACTTGAGCAATAACAAGACTAGTCTTATCACTTTGGGAGTGATTTTTGGAATTCCTAATTTATCTTTAGACATATCTTATACATCTGGTTGGTCTTTACTATGGCTATGCGAATTCAACCTCAAAATGTTCCTATTCTGAGACTTAAACTTTAATAAATATCAATAGTTTAATAAGTAATTTCAAGACTTGCAAGACCAAGACCAATACCAGGTGTATTGCGGCGCAAGACCACGACTGGCTAAGTCTTGCTTTTGGGCAACACTACTTTTAATTTCATTTCTTTTCAATAAAGATTATTTAAATAGAGCCACAAATTGAACTTTATTGTCAAGCCCTGAATTTAATTAAAAATCTACTATCCCTATATTAAGTATATATTGCGTGTACATATTTATATTGATTTAAACCGCCTAGGGTCAAATTACTTTGTCGTGCTAAAGACAGAATGACGTTCAATCATGTATCACTCGTAAATGCATCAAAATAACAGATTACATCGCACCAGTCACGGATATATATTAACAGAGGAAACAATATATTTTAAGAGATTCTGTTATTTTTTTTAGAACTCAATTAACTTATGAGGGCCGCGTGGCTTAATAGTTTAATAGAACTACCATGAAGATGTGGCGCGGGTTCGACGACCGGTTGATTTTAATTTAATTTGTAATATATTCGGTCTCTGTAAGGGCTTGACAGTGGCTGGTCGAGTGTCTTAATATTGTCACACCCGTGGGAGAGCCATGCTGAAGCATATGTGGATGAACTTATTGGGCCGGCTCGTCCGAAGTGATACCACGGGCTTACAGAAACTCAGCGTGAAATAGTAATTGTACTTGAAACGGTGAGTGAGTGAGGATATCGGAGGCCCTTAAGAATGGCGCTTAAGTGGCGTAAAAAGCCAACACAACCAATGCGCGGACTGTGGCGCGGTTGTCCGTGGGCAGCGGTGTTGTCTTACCATATAAAAGACCCACTTGCTCCGTTGTACGTTATACTATATAAAAAACTACTTTTTCATTGAATGTCGAGTCAGAATACAAAGTTTCAACCAAATCACCTCGATGTTTTTCGTTTCCACAACTGAGCGTTTTTTAAAGCATTTTGCGCACCACCAATACTTGTAAATACGCTATACAATAATAAAAAAAAGGCCAAGTTTTCTTTAATATGTTGTTAACCGTATATATTACATCTAGTTATGTATGTCTGTGTTTAAGCTCGCACCGCCGAAACGGTCACTCACGACATAATATTACAGACAGGTCACGATTGATGAATGCAACATGCACGCATTGACAACAAAAGCGTCGTTTTTTTCATGCATTTTCATTCGACTTCTGCGAAGACTATATAAATAAATATATATATATATATATATGATGTCCTTGAACTAAAGGATAATCTGGAAGCAGATGAGAAGACAAGTGATATCAGTTTTGGAAACTATAAAAAAAATCTATGTCGCTTAGTTATTACATTTTTCCAAAAAGTTAATAATAAACACTCTTGATTGCATTTTCACGTATCGTGATCGCAATTTTCAAAAATTTCCATCGATTTTTCAATATTGTTTTCTTAAATATCGGTAAACAAATCAACCTAAAAGTTGTTTATTTATTAAAATAAAATATGTTCCATTGACTTACGGTTTACAAAAATTTTGCTTAACTTCGTCTCTTTCGTCATTCGTCGCTTTTCGTCGAATCTTTCGTCGATCATTTGTCGCTTTCCTTGTGATTAAAAATGCTTTATTTTATTTTCTGAATAGTTGTGGATTTTCAAAAATTAATTTTAAAAATGTAACATTAAACTGCTGAATCGATTGCTACGCGTTCATAATTCAAACCGGTAGGTGGCGTACCGGGCAGGACGACGTCTGCCGGGTCCAATAGTTGATTATTAATTCAAACCGGGACTCGAACAACGTCACGTAAACTTACCAGACCCCTTCAAAATGACCCAATGACAGCTTCTAGATAATTTTGAAGAGAAAAGAGAGATTTTTTCTTTTTATGTCAAAGTGATGTATTTTTAGTTCTGTAACGTCTTGAAGTCAGACATTTCACACACAGTGCCTCTGCTCTGAATCGTAATCACCGAATTATGTTAAAACTGTTTGACGCCTAAACTTGATTCGTACAAATTCTTAATAGAGTTATACTCGCTCCCGCTCACGGCTTCCATTGTGTTCAGAATAATAAATATTAGAATCCTAGGATTACCATTTTGAGATTCATTGGTGTTTTATGGTAGAGTGGATAACAGAGCAGGTGGGACTTCTACATGTTAAGACAACAACGCCGCCCATAGATATCCACGCCACAGTCCGCGCTTTTGTGTAACCGGCTTTTAAGCTTCTTAAGGGGTATAATTTCTAGCGCCTCCTATATTCTCACACACTTGGCGTAACATTTTGTTCCACGCTAGTATTCTGTGGTAAGACTTCGAACGAGCCGGCCTAATAAGTACGATAGCATGATTCAGCATGACTCTCCCACAGATGCAGTGTTAACTCGTCCGTCTACCTTCAAGCCCTTCCAAACTGTCTAGACCACACCTCTCGCTTTCTGGTAGGCTTATTTTCGCTTAGCTACGTAGTTAGCCTAGGCTTCATTTAATAAGGTTTTATATAAATTGTCATTTCCAGTTGAAACAAATTGGAAGCGTTTTGGAACATGTGGTTTCGTTTTAACTGCTACAATCAATACTTGTAAGACATCATTCATTTAGAGGTCAATTTACTTTGCTTGGTTGCACATGTTAAAGGATTCCTTGCGCAATTATTTTCTTATTTAAAGTTTTAAGGTCATGTGCCTTTTTATTATATAACGGACAATTGATTAGGTTTTATCGGACATTAAAAATTTAAGAATCTACTAATACTTATGCAGTCAAAACCGGAAATATCATTAACTAATACCATTTTGTTATTCAAAATCATTTTATTATATAGCGGACAACAGGTGGATCTCTGGTAAAAGATCACCGCCGCCCATGGATAACAGCACCACACTGCACGCTTGCTGTGTTGGCGGCTTTTTACGCAGCTCAAGCGGCGTACTTTCAAGGGCTTCCGATATCCACACTCAGCGAAACACAGTAGAAGCATCATTTCCAGTACAAATACCATTTCACGTTGAGTATTCTGTGAGCTTGTGGTATCAGGTGAGCACTATTAGTGCTTTAACATAAGCTTCAACATGTCTCTCCCACGGGTACGATAGCGACTGTTTACGCCGCTTATACACTATAAATTAATGGTCTGTGGAAATATTACTCAGAAATTTATCACAATTTATCCTTTTAATTACGTAAATAGGTTCTGACGCATATGCTAAAAATTTTACAAAGTCACGCATGTATGCAATATTTCGTTATGTTTCTTCACTTTTATCCCTTACATTTAAATTATTACATTATTTAATAATTATTGTGTAATAAAATGTAAATATGAACAGAACATGTGAACAGCAAAAAAACGGCTTTTTAAGATAACTCTAATATCAGCTTCGTACAGAGGTATTTCCAAATTAATACCACTACGGAATTTTAAAAAAGAGCGTAGCTATCCTTAAAAGACCGACAACCCACCAGCGGCACAGCACATGCTCGGGGAGTCCATGGGCGAGCCATTATTCTAGGCGTGCTCGATTGTCCCATTAATTTTCATAAAACAAACTTAAATCTATGGCCTACTTTTTTTACAGTATCGATTTTTAGAAAAGATTTTTCCAGGGTTCGCGATATTAACCGATGTTTTTTTTATTTTATGGTATAGTAGACAACAGAGCTGGTCTCCTATATGGTAAAAAAACACCCTCGCAAATGTACAACCACGCCATAGTCCGGGCATTGGTTGTGTTGCCGACTTCTTATATCTAAGCGGCATATTTAAGATTCGATACCCTCCCTCACGCAGAGAAACATAGTAGAAGTACCGTTTCAGGTACAACTACCATTTCACGCTGAGTATTCTGTAAGCCTGTTGTATCACATCGGACGAGTTGGCCCAATTGGTACATCAGCAAATGCTTCATCGTGGCTCTCTTACAGGTTTTAACTTATTATAAACGCTAATTTGACCATTTACGTAGAAACACTAACTTCTATAGTGTATATAGTGTAGTTTGAAAGTCTATAATAAACTTGAAAAAACTCGATTAAAATATATAAAAGAATTTGTTTTAATATTATTTATGGGCAAACTTAAAATTAAATGTCACGTTTTAGATCCATGTATCTTCATTAGGGCGCGACCACTGAATCTAGAACTCTTGGTTAAAAATAAGTCCTAACGGTCTCACCAGAAGAGCCTAGTGAGGCAGTTGCTTCACACGTGTTTTGCTAAATATTTTGTAAAAACGAGGCAAGTCTTAAATAATGGTTTAACCTTTAGTTACCAAAACTGCATCTTTTTCTTCTTCTTCTTATTTTGTGACTCTATATTGTGGTCACAGAGCCAGTGTCAGTATGACGACGTTTACATAAATTTTAAGGTAACTCAAGGAAGGTTTTAGGTTAACTTGGGGAGAATTTTATGGTTATAATATCACAACCTATTATGAGATGGATTTTTATTAATTTTATCATTATTCGTTTGAAAACATATAGATTTAGTGGTATTTAGTAGTCTTTTTAGCGACCGTAATGCCATAGTCAGTGAGTTCAATTCTCGTGTAGTGAAGATTACAGAAGGTCTATTATGTGTGACATATCATTTGACTGGAGTAACAGACTGTTTAATTTTTAATTTTAAAACGCGGACTTAGGCATGGTTGTCCATGTCATATCTCTTACCAAAAGAGACTACTCCTACCCCTTTGCCCACTATATATTTTTTTTAATTTGAACTGCTTTCTTAAAGCCTATACAGAGCAGCTATTATGCCATCGTAAAATGTATCTTTGTGTGCAATATTTTTTGGTTAAAAAGATAATAAAATATGGTACTAACATTATATTATATACATGTGATTCTAATAAGAATTTTACATAAGTTTCTTATTAGATGACTATTTATTTCATAGTAAAAAAAATTACATCAATTTAACTTTCTTCGTCTTTTGTATGGTAAGAGAACACCGCCTCCCATTTTTAGACAACCGCGCCACAGTCCGCGCATTGGTTGTGCTGCCGGCATTTTAAGCCACATAAGCGGCATTTTTAAGGACCTCCGATTACCTCACTCACTCGCGAAACACAGTAGAAGCACCGTCTTTAGCACAACTACCAATTCACGCCGACTATTCTCTGAGCCGACCGGCTCGCCCGAAGTGATATCACGGGATCACAGAATAATCAGCATAAAACGGTATTTGTCCTGTGTTTCACAGAGTGAAGAAATCGCAGGCTCTTAAAATTGCCACTTAAGTGGCGTTAAAAGCCGGCAACACAATTAATGTATGATTGTTCATGGGCGGCAGTGTTCTCCTTCCACATAGGAACCTGCTCCGTTGCTCGCTGTAGAAGAAAAAAATTGCCTCATAAAAATGGCACTCGAAGCGTAGGTACTGAAAACGAAGGCCAATGACTGTTAGTTCGTCGAACCAACACAAATCATTGTAACGCGATGTTTTAATTAAAAATACATATTAATGTCACAGCGAGCGTCGCTCTGCTCATCCCGCGGCAGTAAACTTAATCTAACGCCAATAAAAACACGAATCTATGTCTATTCCGGCCTCTGTGTAAAAATTTAACGACCATTGCCCAACCACTACAGTAGTAAATGCCCGAGACAGTTATCTTTTATTGCTTTCTACTTAAACGACACATCATGCCAGCTAGCGGTTTCGCAGCCTGCGACGGCTGCGGACTTTTTTGTGGTGTTTAATTTAAATTTTAAGTAGAGTTGCCCAGATGCAAGACTTTGCTTAGTCTTGCTCTTGCGCCAATTCACTTGGTCTTGCTCTTGGTCTTGCTCTTGCAGCAGGAGTCTTACAAGTTTCGAAATTACCTATTAGCCTATTGCGATTCATTCAAGTTTACTCCAGATCTTAGAAAAACCTATCAAAATAGGAACATTTTGAGGTTGAATTAGCATAGCCATTGTAAAGACCAACCAGATTTATAAAATATGTCGAAAGATTTAATGAGAGATTCCAAATATCACTGCCAAAAAAAATTGCTGCAAGACGCAAGAGTCTTGCAGGCTTGGTCTTGGTCTTGCATTTGGGCAACACTAAACTTAAGAGCCTCTACGTCAGTAGCACTGGCCAAGGGCCACATATAACAATGACCCATGAAAACCAGAGCCGCGTAGCTAATAGTTTTAAAAGTGTCCATGAAGCAAGAAGTATCGGGTTCGAATACCGGTCGGGACAATTATAACTTATTCGGTCTCTGGAAGGTTTCACAGTGGCCGGGCGAGTGTCTTAATACTGTCGCACTCGTGGGAGAGCCATGCTAAAGCATTTGCTGACGCACTAATTGGGCCGGCTCGTTCGAAGTGATACTTTGGGCTCACAGAATACTCAGCGTGCAACGGTACTGGTACTGTGTTTCGCAGAGTGAGTGAGGATATCAGAGTCCCTTAAAAGTGCCGCTTAAGTGATACCATGATACCATGAGCGCACAGAATACCAGCGTGAAACATTTGTACTGTTTTGCTGAGTGAGGATATCGCCCTTGAAATAAGCGGTGTACAACAGCTGTCAACACAACCAAAGCGTGGATTATGGCAGGATTGTCCATGAGCAACAGTGATCTCTTACCATAGACGAGAGTAAGAGAGAACGCAGACCATGAAAGACTACGCCACAATTCTTTGATTGTATTACAGACGTTTTACGCCGCTTAGGTACGCGGTTAAACTCAGCATTCAACAAGTACTGTTTCACGCTGGTATTCTGTCATTGATATGCCCGTGGTATCACTTCGAAGGAGCCATTAGTTCGTCAGCATATGCTTCAGCATGGCTCTCAACACAATATTGCTAACGGCCATTAAAATCGCTAATCTGTACATTTAGGGTCGGACAATAAAGTTTCTGTATATTTTTAATCAAACATCGAACCGTATCAAACTAAATAGTATTAAAATTATTATTATAGCATCAGCGAAACGTCGGATCCCATCTCATATTGCAGTGGAGCCCGCATTCTTGAAAAAAACTTGTTGTTCAAAATTTTAAAGGCTTAGAACAATTGCCGCCTTTGTTTTCGGCGCCCCGCGATCAATGGCCCATTCTTCTATGTTAATTATTTCCCGATTTTACTATTCAAATGAATGCGGGCTGCACGTGTGTGAATTTAACGACATTTTTTATATTATTCAATTAACGGACCGACGATTAAGCCGCCTTTTGTTTTTATAGTTTTACTCGAACAATTGATCCTAATTTTGAAAAAATCATATTCAAAATTGCTTTGACAGTGCCCTGGTGACTGGCTTAATCGTGTTGTACCCGGGAGAGCCACGCTGAAGCATATGCTGACGCATTGGTTGGTCTGGCTCGTCCAAAGTAAAGTCACGGGCTCACAGAATATGAAACGGTTCTTGTTTCGCTAAGTGAGTGAGGATATCGGAGGCCCTTGAAATTATGCCGCTTAGGTCGCGTGAAAAGCCGGTAAAACAACCAAAGGGTGGATTGTGGCGCGTCCATGAGGTTCTCTTACCATATAGGAGACCCATCTGTTCTTTTGTCCGCTATACAATTAAAAAACAACGCTATCTCTGAGTAACACAGGTTGTATTTTCAAAAAAAATTAGATTTCCTTAATGAATCATCAATAATTTAGATCAGTAATAAAATTATTAAAAAATACCTTGCATCGCGTGTTCTTTGACTAATGATCTTAGAACAAAAAGAGTGCTATTTTATTTGCATACAATAATATAATAAATAAATTAACATAATCTATTTCCATTTAACCGGAAATAGTGTAGCTTTTAATTGTGAAAGAATATTTCAAATCCGTCAAATAGTTTCAAAGCAAACAAACAAAGAAATAAAATATTTTCTCTTTATGGGATTAGTATTTTTATGGTGTAGCGGACGACGGAGCAGGTGGGTGTCCTTTATGGTAAGAGAATACCGCCCATGGACTACCACGCCATAGTACGCGCATTGATTGTGTTACCGCCTTTTTAGGGCGCTTAAGCGGCATTAAGGGCTTCCGATATCTTCAATCACTCGTCGAAACAGTGGAAGTACTCTTTCATGTACAAATGCCATTTCACGCTGATTGTGTGAGCCCGTGGTATCACTTTTGACGAGCCGGCCTAAATAGTGCATCAGCTTTGCTCTCCCACGGGTGCGACAGTATTAAGACACTCGCCCAGCCACTGTCAAACCCTACCAGAGATCGAATAAATTATAAATAAAATTATTATCCGGACCGGGATTCGATCCCGACTCTTCACGCTTTATAATAGACTTTGAAAACCATTATCGAGACTCTCGGATCATATTATAGTCTTAGTATAGAAAATACGCAATACCTTTGCCTCATTGGAAGTCGGTTAACTATAGTATGTCATGATCATTACATCAGTTCTTTGTTCGGTATGACTGATGTTTCTTTGTTATTTTTCACTTGTATTTTCCGCTTAATATATAATTTGCATTTGCTGTTTTTTTTTTATCTCTAATTGAGTCATAAATGTGAATCACTTTAGGTACCTATTCCTATTGTCATATTTTTCTATACGAAATATCTTTGTATTAGACGCGTTAAATTGGTTAGTTAATTATCTAATGAGTAACCACAGAAACAAAGCCACGAGCTTGCTATTCGCGATTGCCTTTTACCTCACCCGTGGGTGAGTAACCGTGGGTGGTACCCATGCTGATGCACCAAGGGCCGGATCCTCAAAAGTGATACCACGGATATATTAAGTAACCTGATTTTAATTTAAATAAAATATTTTAGTTAAATTTTTACTCGTGGGAGAGCCACGCTAAAGGATGTGCTGACGCACAAATTGAGTCGTCTTGTCCGAAGTGCAATCACGGACTCATCGAATACTCAGCGTGAAATGGTAGTTGTACTTGAAACGGTATTTCGCTGAGTGAGTGAGGATATCGGAGGCCCTTTAAATCGTACCGCTTAACCGGCGGTAAAAGCCGGCAACACAGCAAACGCGGACTGTGGCGTTGTTGGTGTTGGGCGGTGGTGTTCTTGTACCATAAAGGAACTCCCACCTGCTCCGTTGTCCGCCATAGGATAAAAAAAATGTTATTTACGCATCATTTCACGTGATACATATTCAATTATAGTGAATCGTGGAGGGAATTCACGTTATTAGTACAATACTAAGGAAATCTAACTCATACATTGTTTCGCTCCAGTTAACCGCTTTTCTAATAAGAATTTACGACGGGTTTTTTATTCCGACACTAATTCACTTTTACTTCAATAGTGTTGTTCGTTTTTTTGCTAGAAATCTCTATGCGTTCCGTATTAAGACAATTGCAACACGAGCGCCTCGTAGCTAACTGATTCTACAAGTCTATTATGAAGCGAGAGGTATTGCGATTCATTCCCGCTCCGAAATTATAGTTTAATTTATAGTTTGGTCTTTGGAAGGGCTTGGCAGTGGCTGGGCGAATATCTTAACTGCCGCAACCGTGGCAGAGCCACGTGATACCACGGGTAAAGAGAATACTAGGCCTGGAAAGCTGTACTGTTTCGCTGAGTGAGTGTGCATTTCGGAGGCCTTTGTAATTATACCGATTAAGGCGTAAAAAGCCGGCCGTCCGCTACACCACGAAAAAAATATAATTGTTAAGATTAAGTAAACCCGCAAAGCCTCCCAAGAGGAAAATAATACAAATGCAGAGAGTAGGGTTCTGTGTAGGGACTGAGCCCGCAACCTCCTCCGCCGGATACTGAGGCACTCGCCTCACCTGACTACGTCGCCATA
This sequence comes from Delias oraia, assembly GCA_018230265.1. NCBI lineage: Eukaryota > Metazoa > Arthropoda > Insecta > Lepidoptera > Pieridae > Delias > Delias oraia. Next base: position 19,052 of record DWCF01001587.1, on the reverse strand, counting down.
CTCCGGTGGGCTTCCGACTGGTTTCTCAGGCCGCCCATGACCCCGCGACGGTTCTTGCGCCAAAAATCAAATTCACTCCCCAAAGACCGTGTGAAGCTGTAAAGGTCGTATGGCCGGCAGCAAGTAGCAATTCCAACGAAAGAATCCGCAAAGTTTTTTAAAATTGTACCCTATGAATTTTGGCATGCTGCCTAACCCTACATTTTGTATCTGAAGGGTCAAAAAACCCGTATAGTTTTAATACAATATCTCGCTATAATTCAATAATTTGCATAGACATTTTTTTCCAATTATCAAAACTACGTGGAAAAAACTGTAAGGGTAATTTTTTTCGGCAATTTTAATATTATAATTGTCATTACGCAAAAAATTCACGTTATTTTTGGCACATCTGCTGTTTTTTTCTATATATTTTAAATTCTAATTTGCATATGCTGTGAAGAATAATAAATTTTTATGTTATATCAAACATCTGCTTTGGGCGATTTTTTTGTTTCACAAGATTAAAATAATGATAAACATTATTTTTTCTCACCTTTTCGAGTATTTTAAACAATTTAACAATATAATTTAACTGAAAAAATATCTACTAATTCAAAATTAATGATAATTTATTTTATAATGTGTTCGGTCTTTGGCAGAACTTAACATTGGCCGGGCGAGTGTCTTAACACTATTCCACCCGTGGGAGAGCCATGTCGAAGCACTAATTGGCCCGAAGTGATACCACGGTCTCACAGAGTACTCAGACAACCACATTTATACTAATTGTTTTGCTGAATGAGTGAAGATATCGGAGGCCCTTAAAAATGCCATTTAAGCGACGTAAAAAGCAGCCATCACAGCAAGCACGGACTGTGGCGCGGTTGTCCGTGGGTGGCGATATTTTCTACCATATAGAAGACCCACCTGCTCCATTGTCCGCTATATTATATACCATAGACCATACTAGAAATATAATAAAATGAAACGTAAAAAAAATTCCTAATCCCCTTATTATGTTTTTAGATTAATCTATTATAACGCCATATTAAAAATATTTTAATAATTCATAACTAAGTAAATAAAGCACAACAAGAATGCTCAATCTCTTTTAGCATCACAAATGAATCGCACAAAAAATGCAAATCTTCCGAGATACTCTTCTGACAGACAGGCGCTACCGTGAGAAACATCTGTGAACACTTTGACATTTCGCATTAAAAATTGTGAATTTGAATTTGGAACACATTGTTGTTCCAAATTTGAATATCTCAGCTTCCGATTTCATTGAGATTGGAAATTTGAATTTGCATACAAAACTCTTTGATCGTGGGAAAGGTGCCCCGCGTGTGGACAAAGGTTTACATTGATTACACGCAAACCTGTATCGTTATTCACATTTATACCATTCTAAATCCGCGGTCATAATGTAAAAAAGTGATTCTAAATATTGGAAAATTACATATTTTGGTGGTGGAGCCATGCCGAAGCATACGCTAACTGATTGGGTCGGCTCGGCAGAGATACCACGTGCTCAAATGATACTCAACGTGAAATGGTAGATGTACTTGAAAAATCACACACTTTTTTTATATGCAAAAACATTCAGTTATACAAAAAAATCAAGATATATATTCAATAATAAAATCAATACATGTAATATTAAATACATTCATACAGATTATATAATAGCAAACCCACCCACATGCCAAAAAAGGACCCCGTTGCCAAATCGCCCTTTGCAATTCTACCGGGATCAAAACTCATGATTGGTTACCCCACACATCCCATATCAGAATCCACTGTAACAAGACACCCACTTGTACCAGCACCATCACGTGATCCCAAGCTGTGGAACGAACGCGCGGGGGACTAGCAGCTCAACGTAAATTTGACATAAATCCGGAATAAATCGGCCAATATAAATTGACCTCTATACACTTATAATTGTTAGCATACCCGTAAAGGCCACATGGGGCCGCACAGATCAAGTTACAATGGCCGCTGCACGTGTGATGCAATAGAAGTTTTATTTCGCCGAATTTCCCCCGTTTCGCGCGATTCGAGTCTCGGGGGAGAACGTCCAATCAAATTAAATCCGCGATTGACGTTCCGACGTTCCAAATCCAAAATTGCCGTTCCAATCATTGTGCGAGCGATTTTTTTACATATTGACAGTTGGCAGTGTTTTTAAATATATCAAACCTCTTTTAAATCTTACTTTTTAATACGTTAATATCTACCAAATATTTTTAATCTGTTACTATTAAATGATAATAATCACATGTTTGAGTTTATATTACGCGCTAATTGGATCGGCTCGTCCGAAGTGATACCACGGGCTTCTCTGACTGAGTGAGGATATTGGGAGCCTCTAAAAAAGCCAATTAATTGGCGTTAACACACCCAAAGTATGAATTGCACGGTTGTCCATGGGCGGTAATCTCTTACTATATAGACCCACCTGTTCCGTTGTCCACGTTTGTTCGTCAGAAGGTGTAGAAATCAGGTGTCAACTGATTCAAGGACCTTAAAAAATAAAATCTTCGACTAATTTTGTGATCACCTGCCGGCCAACGACGCAAAATATTACAATCCGTTACATTTTTACGCACAAATAGATTTTTTTTATAAAATAGCAGACAACGGAACAGGTGTATCTCGTATAGTAAGAGAACACCGCCGCCCTTGAAACAACCATGGTACAATCCGTGTATTGGTTGTGTTGCTGGCTTTTTACGTCACTTTTTAGGGCTTCCGATATCATCAGTTACTCAACGAAACACAGCAGAGGCACCGTTTCAATTACAACTACTATTTCACGCAAAGTGTTCTGTGAGCTTGTGGTATCACTTCGGACGAGCTGGTCTAATTAGTACGTCCACATATGCTGCAGCATGGTTCTCCCACGGCTGTGACAGTATTAAGACACTCGCCCGGCCACTGTCAAGCCCTTCCAGAGACCAAATAAATTATAAATTAATTATAATTTATAATTTTCTGGAGAGGGATTCGAACCCGATACCACTCGCTTTACGGTAGACTTATTAAACCACTGAGCTACGAGGATCTCCCGATTTTTATTATAATATAATAAAAAAATTTTTTCACTAAATAATGCTATATCAAATTATTCAGATATAATTGAAATCTAATCTTATACTTGGACCAATTAAGCAAATTTATAAAAAGCCGGCTACACAACCAAAGATCGCTTGCGGTTATCTCTCATCTGCATTGTCCACTATATCATAAACATATTTTTTATTGAAAAACCCATCCTTGTTATGGTTTCTTTGTTACTTTTGTATTTAATTAAACGAAGACTTTATGATTGCATGAACCAGTTTTGAAATGAGTATGTTGTTTTCACATCGACGCGGAGATCGAAAAAGGCCATTTGTATGAAATCTTGTTGTTTTGTTAAGCTTGCCTTAGGGTTGGCTAAAAAATATTTATTTCAAATTTTAAAAAAATTATGCTATTTGTGGACTGCCGTGGTAGAGCATAGCTTTGTTCCCGGGCTGTGACCGCGGCGATCGAATTAAGAAATTACGTAACGACGTGTAATTTATCTCGTATCACCTGCCATCTATCACGGCCGAGTGGATTGTAAGAAGCTCGTACGGATCAAGAAATCGAATCGATCAGCTGTGAAATCGGACAGAACCATAAACAGATCTTTCAAGAGCCTCATAGCTAAGTCTACCATGAAGCGAGAGATATCAGCCGTGGAAGAGCCATGCTGAAGCATATGCTGACGCACAAATTGCGCCGGCTCGTCCAGTGATACCACGGGCTCATAGAATACTCTGCGTGAAATGATATTAGTACTGTTTTTCGCAGAGTGAGGATATCGGAGGCCCTTAAAAGTGCCGCTTAAGCGATGTAAAAAACCGGCAACACAACCAATGTGCGGACTGTGCGCGGTTGTTCATGAGCGGCGGTGTTCTCTTACCATATAGGAGACCCACCTGCTCCGTTGTCCGCTATACTATAAAAAAGATATCAGGTTCGAAATCCAGTCCGGACATTTACAAATTATAATTTATTCGATCTCTGGAAGGGCTTGACAGGGGCCGGGGGAGTGTTCGTTCACAATAGCTTCGGACCATTGGTAAATTGGTTCTTGTGGCAGCCCTGCCGCATGTGGGATTCACATGTGGTGAATTGTTGGATGTTGATGGGTTCATTCATGTTCTGTAGGTACTACAAGTTTGTCTGAGATGTAAAATAATCCTCAACGTTTATTATGCCACGGTTGTGTTTATAATGATTTTTTACTGGCATTCCATCGTTGTGGTACAAAGGAGTCGTTATAGGGCTTATAGGCTGATATTTAAGATAATTCATCAATTGATATTTACTCGAAATCTTCGCACGTGGGAGATCCATGCTGACGCACTAATGGGGCCGGCTCGTCCGAAGTGATAGCACAGGCTCATAGAATTAGTGTTGCCCAGATTCAGACGCAACACGCAAGAGTCTTGCAGTCAGTCTTGCATTTGGGCAACACTACATAGAATACTCAGCGTGAAATATTGTTATACTTGAAACGGAGTCTCTACTGTGTTTCGCTAAGTGAGTTATATCGGAGGGCCTAAAAATACTGCTTAAGTAACGTAAAAAGCCGGCAACACAATGTTTGCGCGGAATGTGGTGCGGTTGTCCATGGGCGGCGGTGTTCTATTACCCTTTTGTAGATCCACCTGCTCTGTTGTCCGCAATAGTCTATTATATCATTAAAAAATACGCATTAAGATTTTAGTATGAAGAGGCGTATCTTAATAATTACTTATGAATATTATAGAATTATCTGATTTTTATTTCTTAAAGAGGAAATATGTGTGCTGGAGACTTACCTGGGAAAGTCCACGGCCCATGAATGCCCTTACACTAATTCAAGGGTGCGTTACAAATAACTAAATACTTCAGAAATATTTCAGCAGGTGGTGCGCCGCACAAAATGCCTTCAAAAATCTCAGATGTGTTACGACAAACATTGAGGTGATAATATGAAAATTGGTCTGTATTTTTCCCCAAGTAAAACTTACCTAAAGTTTAAACTTCTTATAGTGCTGTCTCCTTTCCGCAACAAAAAATGCATGTCAGTGAAAGAGTGACAGAAAGTATGTAGGTATTTTCTTAGTTCATGCCTTCGTAGGCGCTTTTCATGAAACAAAAACGTTGTTGCAAAATTCCAATAGATGGCGTTTATATAAATATTTTTAGTATAGCGGACCACGTAGCAGATGGGTCTCCTATATGGTAAGAGAACACCGCCGACCATGGACAACCACGCCACAATTCGCGCTTTAAATGTGTTGTCGGATTTTTACACCGCTTAAGCGGTTTCATTTCAGTGTTCTGTGAGCCCGTGATATTACATCTGACAACCCAGCCCAATTAGTGCGTCAGCATATGCTTCAGCATGTCATAACAAACTGCAAGATAGCATTGTGAAACTGTACCTGCACTGTGAGTTAAAACATTATACCACTTAACCGGCGTAAAAAGCCGGTCCACAACCAAAGCGCGGATTGAGGCGCGGTTATCTCTCACCATATAGGAAACCAGCCTGCTTCGTTGCCCGCTGTACCATAAAAATAATAAAATTGGGTCATTTCTCAAACGGGTTTCTTCAAAGACTGGGAATGGAAGCAATTTTAAAACAAAAAGGTTCCTCCGACCGCGTTTAATTTAGGATATAAAAAGCATCACCTATGATTAGAAAGGGTTGCTCCCCATTAAATCGAACCCTTTCGGTTAGAAAGGCTGCTATTCACCTTGGATAGGTTTTTTATCCCTTTCCTATTATTTCATAGTGTGACGTGTACGCGTCGTACGCGGATCGAGAACAATTGCTACTTGAACCCGATACTTACTATAAATTTTCAGCTTTTATATTAGTGGATTGAGTAGACGTCGGCCTGCCCGGTTCGCCACCTAACGCGTTCGGTTAACGCGACATCAAAGAAAGTCGTATTAGTTACATTATTGGTAATTCAAGAATATCATATTTTTTTGCTGCAATCCATGGGGAGGTAACTTTAAACCTAGAGGGAGAAATAGGCTATTTTTATCAGAATACAAAAATGGAGGGTAATGTCTTTAGTGTATCTGTTTTTCGGGCCTAGTGGACCGATGGATTGCTGCGCTATCATAATTGCATCCCTTAGTTTGCGTACCGGGCGGCACGACATCTGCTGGGTCCAATAGTTTTTTTTATATTTTGATCAATTTACACAATATCATTATAAATCATAGCCTATACTTAATAACGATATATGAGCTAAATTATGGTAAAGTTTCATTAAAATCCGTTCAGTAGTTTTTGCGTGAAAGAGTAACAACATACACCCGTTCTTACAAACTTTTGTATTTATAATCTTATAGTCGGATAAATTAATTGTAAGTTGTGTGGTAAGTTTTTTTAGAATGACGTAGGTATCTGGTTTTTTTTTACTGCTTTTGTAGCGTTCTTATGGATTAAAATAAAATTGATTTAAAATATATATCAGCAAATGGTATATGATTATATAAATTTATATTATATAGTCAATTAAGATTCAAGATAAAGGCGAAGAATTGAGCAAAGATTTTGAGTTTTTTGAATAATTTACTGTTTTTCATATTTTTAGAATGTTTTAAATAGATATATTTACAAATAATTTTAATGTGTTCCACTGGTTTACAAAAATCCTTTTCAAAGGTAAAGTAACCGTGAACCAGCTGGAACTAAAGGTGTCCATGGGCGGACAAACGCTTATCTTAGGTGAGCCTCCTGCTCTTTTGGCACCGGTTCCTTTAAAAAAAGTGATCACTTATCATAAGCTAAAGGTGTCCAAATTACTTTAAATAAGTACTTATGCTTTCTGCTCTCTTGCCACTCGTTTTAAAAAAGCAAAGTATCAATATCCGTAATCCCCAGCACATAGCCCCTTCAGTCGAATGATCAACGCTTCCAGCATGACGTATCACCTCCGCATATTAATTCAGCATTTAATTTCTATAATAATAACGTCCCGTCCCTAACGCATTGTTTTAGTTAGCCACCCTGCGCGTGCGACGAAAACCGTTGAATCTCTATGACTGACTTTTTTAAAACGTATCTAGCTGTAATTTGACACTGCTTTTAACTGCTCAAGCGCACAGACATGATTTTTTCCTAAGATTTTTGTTTGATTTTTCTTTGTTTTTTTGTTGAAGAGAATATCGCCGCCCATCACCAACCGCGTCACAGTCCGCGCATTGGTTGTGTCGACGGCGTTTTACGGCACTTAAGCGGCATTTTTAAGAATCTACGATATCTTCACTCACTCCGCGAAACACAGGAGAAGCTGGCCCAATTGGAGCGTTAGCATATGCTTCAGGTGAAAAAAATATTTTAATTGAATAACAAACTATTTCGGCTTTGCAGTTAGGTATTGTGATGCAAATTTATTGGTAGTTTTCTTCAAAGCTAGAGAAGACTACAACCTCTTTACTTAAAAAGAAATAATGACGTAATGCTATCCGTTCAGATAAAAAAGTGACAGAAAAATGCTAGAAAATGTCAAAACACCCATGAATAAATTAAAGCGTTTCAAAATGTAATTTTTTATGCAAAATTAAAAAAATGAAACGTCGACATACCTATGTGAGTAGACAATCTTAAAACATCAAGATGCACGGTAACTATATGGACAACTTCTTTAAAAAAGTCAACAAGAGCTACGTGGCACGGTACACTGATAGTACGGATTTCGAAATCCCATCAAGAATACCAGCCGTCAACACAAAGTACGGCAAACACAGCCTTTTAGATGCCGACGTTAGGAATGATTGCCCACCCAACATACGTACCTTGTATCAGGATCCAAAACTTACATCAAGCATGGAGAGGGAAAGGAGATTCCAAAATGTATTGCAAATGCGCTCGAAAGGCAAAGCCACAGACTATAAAGACCAACAACATTCCAGAAAGGATCGCGTAGACTATACAAACAACCATCAGAACAACAGAGGTGATAATCATCCAAATCTTCCCAATTCCATCCTACGAGATAAATTAATTCCACGGTTATCACACATTTTCAAACGTCCCAGCTGCAATAAACAGTTGCCAAGCATTGAAGAAAACATCGACGTAAAACAAAACAAATCTGTCGACGATGAACGTAGAAGTCTCAAAAAGCGTAAAACCTACAGAAGCTTTGAGCAACCGGTATACAACGTTGAAGGTGATATTAGAACTGCATTCCTAATAAAAACGTTACGACAAAATCGAACCAAAAACCAATCCTCGTCTACACCATCGACATTGACATCTTCAGTCGGCTCTGTTGAGAAACTTTCGAAGCGTAGATCAAAGATGACGTCACAGGAAGTGGGGGTAGAAAACTACGAAATGTTCTACACGCAAACGAATTTGGACAGTTCCGAACACAAACAGCATAAATCACTTCAGTACCCTTCCAAGTATCTCAAATCTACAATCCAAGGTTTGAAAAGCACGTGCTGTCAAGCGAGTTATAGAACAATGCCGGCTGAGATGTCAGCAGAGAGACGGATACAGCCGTCTTCATCGTCAAGCTTCTGGAATTTCGTAGCTGACAAGATCCAATCAAAGTATAAGAAAAAGGGTAAGGTACCCAATGAATGTGCATGTGATGAAACATCACGGGTTCCGTCTAATATCTCGAACCAGAATCAAGGCTTATTAACACGCTGTAGTCCCTCTAGCTGTGAAAGATTTAAAAAGCCCTCAAGGTTTCCTGACTGTGTTGAGAGCCCTTATTTTCCACCCAGCCCGACGAAGGCAATAACACCAGAACTGGACCCTCAATCACTTGGTTTGAAATTGTCAAAGGATCGAGCAGCGATTCCACTCTCAAAGAAGCTGTCCAACCACGAATGTCAGTGCAGCTCGAATGAAACGAAACCTCAAAAGCCACTCCCAAACCTGTCATGTCAGACGCCACATGATGAAATCACAAGTTCGTTAGCGGACAACTATAATGGCGAAATTCTATGCATTCACAATCCTCCATGTGTCCTGATCAATGGCTGTCTCACGCTGCCACCGCCAAAGCCATCGGGACTCTTGAATATCTGGCGTCTAACGCAAAACAAAAAGTCATCCGAGATGCGCAGAAGCAAATATACAGACCAGTTTTTGGAGCAGTCCTGTCAGTACGAGCCACCATTAACGATTCAAGACTTACTACCTGAATTTCAGAGTGAGAAAATCATTCAGAGCGCCTGCAATCACAGCCCACCGTGCGAAGTGATTCGCAGCTGCTGCAAGCCAAAGTACGATCCGGCCTTGAAGGATTCCTGCGTTCACGTACCCATGTGTCCAAAGCTACCAGAGTGTAGATTGAGATTGGACGATCACTCCCATTGTTCCCATCTACCAAAGTGTAAAGAGTACCTGCTGTGTTCGAAGAACGTGACACCAAGAGAGCATATGAGTACCCAAGTGCGGCCTATATCGCGTCTGCTGTGTCAACATGACCCGCCCTGCTTTATGATACCAAAGTGCATAGCTCGCCTACTCTGTAGTGAGTCGACGCTCTACGAAGCGATACCGGAGTGTGTCCACCAGCCGTCGTGCGAAATAATCCCAGCCTGCCACAGGAAGGCTATGAAAGGAATGGTCTCTGTTTCATCTCAATACACCAAAATCCCTTGTCGTATAATTTAACAAATGATTCAAATGCTCTTTGCATTTAATAAGTGTGCGAAAAAAAGTATTGCCCCCATTATTGTGGGGATATTCTTTGCATTTCTTACGTGTACGAGTAATCATATTTTACCATAATTGTGGATCTATACGCCTGTTTGGTTCAAACGGCCTTTATTTACCTGGGATTTGAACCAAGAACCACAGAACACTAAAACCAGATATGCACGATATGCAGAATTCACGTGTTGACTTTTCAATTAAAAGTTAATAAAACCCTCTGAATGTTGTAGACATCGCTCACTTCGAACGAAGAAGGTGTGTCTTTATGTGCGCCGCGAATGCCTTTCCATCAGCGGAATCGATTAATGAGATTGATTAATAGTAAGCGTTGAGGTACGTAGCGTTTATGTGATGTTATCGTCCGCACGGCCTCGCCACAGTTCGATGCCGCTGAAAAATCTCAAGAACGAAGCGACTCTCGTGTATGATAAGAGAACACCGCCGCCCATCATCAACCGCACCCCTATCCGCGCTTGCGGTGTGGCCGGCTTTTTACGCCGCTTAATCGGCATTTTTAAGGGTCACCGATATCCTCTCTCACTCAGCGAAATACAGTACAAGAGTACAAGCGCTATTTCATGCTGGGCTGTGAGTCCGTGGTATCGTTTCGGACGAGCTGATAAAATTCAAAAATCTGCTCATACGTTTTTGTAACTAGGGGCTGTGTTTCGCTGAGTGAGTTAAAGTATCAGAGGCCCTTGAAATTATGCTGCTTAAGCGGCGTAAAAATGCCGGCAATACATCCAAAGAGCGGACTGTGGCCAGTTTGTCCATGGACGGCGGTGTTCTCTTACTATACAGGAGACCCGCGTGCGGCGGTGTCTACTATAACTATACTAAACAAATCTAACCAGTATCCTAGCGAGATCATTGCAATATGGCCTCTGTTTTGCTGTTTCATTTACAGATTTTATCATCACGAATAACGAACACAGCATCCCAATGAGAAAAGGAAGTAGCCACAGAAACAGAGAAAATATCGCTTTAAAACACCAAAAATCTTTAGAAATGGATTTTTCCTTAAAGGAGGTGTCGAAGTAACTAACAACTCACCGCCCATGGACGCCCATGATCGCGGCTAAACCGCCGGCCTATAAAAACTTGTTTTGTTTTCAGGAATACAAATTGTACAATGTAAAGGGTAAAGTTAATTGAACACGCCAATAGCAAACAATAAAACTGTCAGAGCAATTAATTTCTTTTATTTGACATTAATTGTCACCAACTCCTCGGATGTGCGAATTTGGCTCCAAATCCCAGGTTCAATGTCCGTTCGTTATCGTTTTACACATGTTTACTTGCCTATTTTGAGATGGTTACGCCATATCTATATTATTAATTAATAGCGAATGTATGATTCAATGTTTTATTTACCAGTAGAAGGGTCAGATAGATCTGTGCTTAATTTGAAATTGGTTTTTTTCGGGAACTCTGGGGTAGCTGAAGCAGGTAAATAAACCCGAGAATATATTCTGAATTTATGAAAATTTATGCATTCTCAGGATAGCTTTTTAGACAAGAAAGTTGGAGCTCATACCAGTTAAGACCTTTCAGTAATCCTGGTTTTAACCTAGAGACTTGAGTTTTAGAGAGGCATGATGAAGCATAAACACTAATTCTAAGTGATACCACGGGTTTACAGAATACCAGTGATAAGCTTTAAATTGTACTAGTAATGTGAATTGTGATTCGCAGAGAGTGAGGTTATATGATCCATTAAATTTAAGGCAGCGTTAACAGCCGGCAATATATTATACGTCCGAAGTGATACCACGCACACAGAACGCTCAGCTGTACTTCTACCGAGATTCGCTGAGAGAATGAGGATATCGGAAACCTTTAAAAATGCTGTGGTAAGCGGCGTAAAAACCGGGAACACAGCAAACATGGACTGCAGTGCGGTTGGTGATGGACGGCGCTTTTCTCTTACCATATAGGAGACCCACCTGCTCCGTTGTCTGCTATACCATGAAAAATACAGTTTGCAATAGCAGTTAACGTTTTTTTGTAGTTCTGGTGGCTAGTTCTAGAGAAGAATATAAAACTTGTCGATTAGATGTTGCAAAATGTTTAACATCAGCGGAATGACTTAAGGCGCGATCATTGAATGCAAATGATGTTGACTGGCATTCTCTCACGAAATTCGGTAATCGGCACACATACAAATGTAGGTACCTACATGTGAAATGCTCAAAATGGCGACGACCAGGCGCCAGACTGCTTCTTGGAGGTCTGATGATGTTGAGGCGTATTTTACTAACACAGGTCACCTATTTTTATGGTTTAAAGTGGACAACAGAGCAGGTGGGTCTCCTATATGATAAGAGAAAACCGTCTCTCATGGACAACCGCACCACAGTCCATGCTTGCTGTGTTCCCGGTTTTTACGCTGCTTAAGCGGCACGTTAAAGGGCTTTCGATATCCTCACTCACGTTTGAGTATTCTGCGAGCCCGTGGCATCTCTTCAGACGAGCCGGCCCATTTAATGCGTTAGCTTATGATTCAGCATGGCTCTCCCACGTGTGCGACAGTATTAAGACACTCGCCCGGCCACTGGCAAACCCCGCTTACCGAATACCTCTCGCTTCATAGTCGACTTATTAAACCACTTAGCTTGGCGTGGTACATACAAAAAGGCCTTTTTTTCTAATACGTAATAGTAAAAATCCATATTGAAATGCTGGGCATATTAGTCAGTACTCAGACATATGAGCGATATAAGACTGAATTGAAGCTTGGATATCTCGCCTTACTTATAAAGCTTTACTTAAAACGATATTAAACATTGTCAAATTACCACTTATTTCACCTGTGGGAGAGCCACGCGGCCGCACTAACTGAGCCGGCTCGTCCGAAGTGAAGTCCGGGCTCACAGAATACTTAGCATGAAACGGTACTTGTACTATGTTTCGCAGAGTGAGTGAGGTTATTAGAGGCCCTTAAAAGTGACGCTTAAGTGGCGTAAAAAAGCCAGAATCGCAACCAATGCGCGGACTGTCCGCGAATGTTCTTGGGCGGCGGTGTTCTCTTACCGCATAGGAGACCCACCTGCTCCGTTGTCCGCTCTACTCTTTCATTTCATCTTAAAGGGCATAAGTGTCAGCCATAAGTCATACCATACATAAGTCATATTTATATTAACATAAAGTAACTTTATTATTAGTACCCTACTTTAGGGTAATATCGCATTGTTATATAAGAAAATACATACTATTCATTACCTAATGTTGCCCAAATTCAGCCTTGGTTTTAACAGATAAGTATAACAGTTCGGGTTTTTATTATGGTATAGCGGGTAACGAAGCAGGTGGGTCTTCTATATGGTAAGAGAACACCACTCCCATGAACAACCCCGCCTCAGTCCATGCATTGGTTGTGTTGCCGGTTTTTACGCCGCTTAAACGGCACTTTAAAGGGCCTCCGATATCCTCACTCACTCTGCGAAACACAATACAAGTACCGTGGTAATGGTAGCTGTAGGTACTTGAAACGGTGCTTCTACTATTTCGCTGGGTGAGTGATGATATCGGACGCCCTTAACAACCCCGCTGAAGTGTCGTAAAAAGCCAACAACACAGCAAGCGCGGATTTTGACGCGGTTGTCCATGGGCGGAGGTATTCTCTTACTATTAAGGAGACCCATCTGCTCCGTTGTCCGCTATACCATAAAATAACAGCTACAGACATTACACAACAAATCTTCGGGTTTAATTTAAAAAGCAGGCAATTTACTTCATTCTCTAAATTCCCAACTATCACATTTTTATTGGTGGGCCTACAATATCAAACTTGAGAACTGGTCAGGTTCAATGTTCTTTACTCATTAGCGTGCGATCAACACACAGGCGACATAAGGTCAGAAATATCTTACAACAGTCAAGGTGAAATCGACCCAAAAATGTATAATTTGAGTTGAAATCCGCTTGGCCGTATTGGGAAGAGTTTTTTTCCAGAACAGGTTTCTTTTAGAGGTACGAATGATAAAATTCCACCGCCGAGTACCAATAGATTAGGAAATCCTAAACTATAAGTTTGAGATGTTTATACGAACCGCTTCGGGCAGCTTTTTATGGCTGTTAAGTGGCAATAATTTTAGTTTAAATCGTAAATGGGAATGTGGGTAATCAACGCCGCGCTGTCGAAGCGGACAAGTGCTTCAAATTAACATCGGACTTATGTTCTATTAAGTTAAGAGTGGAGTCTTGTAAGCTTACGAGCGGGTTCGGTTCTTGGTCTGTATCAAACGAATTGCATTCTACACTTCTTGAAGACTTAATATGAAAGACAAATGGAAATCTTTTAAAATCCCTCTCAAATGCAAGTCTTTTTACATGGTATAGCGGATAACGGAGCAGATGGGTCTCGTATATGGTAAGGGATCTCCGCCGCCCATGAATAACCGTGCCACACTCCGCGCTTGCTGTGTTAATGGCTTTTACACCGCTTAAGCGGCATTTTTAGAGCCTCCGATATCCTCACTCATTCAGCAAAATACAAGTAGCACCGTTTAAAGTACAACTACCATTTCACGTTGAGTATTTTGTGTGCCCGTGGTATCAGCGCGTGCATCAGTGCTTCAACATATACTTCAGTATGTCTCTCCCTCGGGTTCGACAGTATTAAGACACTCGCCCGGCCACTGTCAAACCCATCTAGAGACCGAACAAATCATAAATCAAATTATAATTTGTAAATGTCCGGCCCGGTATTCGAACCCGATACCTCTCCTATACTTATTAAACATTTTAGCTTCGAGGTTCTCAAAAAATATATAGACCTTAAAAATTAATAAACAGATTTTGATATAGTGTAGTATGATTAGACTGAACTTGAAGCGAGAGCTACTGTCTTCGAATCCCGGAAACTATAAATTATAATTTATTCGGTCTCTGCAATGGCTTTACAGTGGCTGGACGAGTGTCTTAATAATGTCGCAGCCGTGGGAGAGCCATTCTGAAGCATATACTGACGCGATAATTGGACCGGCTCTTCGAAATGATGCCGGGGTACACATACTCAGCTTGAAACGGTTTTTATATTGTGTTTCGCAGAGTGATATCGAGTGAGAGGATATCGGAGGCTCTTAAAAATGCCGCTTAAGTTGTGTAAAAAGTCGACAACACAACCAATGCGCGGATTGTGGCGCGGTTGTCCATTTGCGGCGGTGTTTTCTTACTATATAGGAGACCCACCTGCTCCGTTGTCCACTATATTATAAAAAAACAATTATTAAAAACTATTTGTAATAATTTATTGAGTTCTTAACATTTTCCGGTGCCAAATTCCCACGATCACATTTTGAGGTCACATTTGAATCTTAATGGTCAATAAAAAAAACTCATTATAAATCATAAGTCATAATTTAACTTTCTAAATCGAACGAAGAACAACCCATCTGTATGCAAATGCATTACGGTTGCCATTACAGCCGTATGCAAAATGGTTTCAAAAAAGCTCGAGACATTCTGTCACTCTCTCGCTTATGTGTATTTGTTGTTGCGAAAGCGAGACGGAACATAGAAAAATCTGATTTTAGTAAAGCAAGGAGATCGTTAATTATTTCCTATTCAAATATGTCTTATTACAAAACAAAACTTTAAGCTTCAATAACCATTTAAATATCAGGTCTCATAAAGTTAACGGTAATTAATACATAAAGATATTTCAACTAACTAAACAAGTTTTCGTAGTATAGCGGTTATCACGTGTGCTTCACACGCACAAGGCCCCCGGTTCGATCCCGGGCGGAAACATATGGTTTTTTTTTTCAAGTATAATTTTTTCTCTCTTAAATTATAAATAAAATATATTTTTAATTAATACTACAGAAATTCTGAACGATATTGTCTGAATTTTGGGCGTAAATGCTTTTGTTTCTTATATATAATATAAAAATTATTAAAAATAGATTTAGAACTGTTCTCAGATATGGACATATTCTTGAATAGTGAAACTTTAGTATTAAAGACGTTTATCTGCCGCTATGTGGTCTTGTTTGAAAAATTATTTGGCTTAGACTGTAGTGTCGGCCCTGTGAGTGTAAATGACTCCTAAAATGTTTGTGGCAGAAGGCAACGGGAAATTACTGCTTCTATTATTTCTTTTTTTTAAATTCATCAGTGGCAAACAACAAGGCTCACCTAGGGTAAGCGGTCCTCAGCTCATGGACACCTCCAGCCCTTGCAGAGGCGCGTTGCCGGTCTTTCCCAAAGAGTCAGCACCCTGATGCTGACACCACGTATCAAGTTCCTCAGACATGAGGAACCGACTTCAGAGAGAGAGTAAAAATTGCGTTGAAAATCTGCATTTTAATATATAATTCTTAGTCAGTGGATTATTTCTGCCATGAAAAGACTTCTAGTATTTATATGTGGAAAAACCAAAAAGGTTTTTACCAGTTAGAGTGGCATGCTGGAAAATATAATTACATATGAATAATTTTCTTACGGATTGTAAATTAAATACATTATACAATATGTGTTGCTCTAATCATTTTATTTTTGATATTTTTATGGTATAAAAATATAGTGAGGATATTGGAGGTCCTTAAAAATGCCACTTAAGCGGCGTAATAAGCGAGTAACACAAACGATGCGCCGACAGTGGCGCGGTTGGTGATAACGGTGTTCTCTTACCATACAGAAGACCCAACTGGTCCGTTATCCGCTATAACATAAAAATTCTAATAATAATACGTAAATTGATGTTTTTTGCTGTTTATTTTATTAAGGGGTAGGTGAAAACTGGTCTTGTACTCTTAGGGGTCCGTGGCTGAAATGGGTTAGAGATCGCTGATCTAAATTACCTTTAAACGGTTTTATAAATTGAAAAACGATCGCAATACGATCTTATAAAGGTCGCGGGAAACCGCTGGATACAGATCACTCAAGATCTCAATAGGTGAGCGTCTTTGGGTGAAGGGACATATCCAGCAGTGGACTTTGATAAGCTGATGATGATAGGACGAAAAAGAATATAACACCAGTTGTATGTCGTTCATAGTCTGTTGCTGATTCTTGCAATATGTGAGCCATGTATTGTAAGAAACGCGAAAGGATCCAGTTAATAATTTATAAGGTAGAACAAAACAAAGGAAAATCCAATAAGTTATGCTTGTAAAAACTTATACCGGCTTAATTATGTTTTGAGAAAACACCTACGTGATTCTATTCGCACAGTTTACAACTGGCACAGTGGTATTAGAATGTGTAGGTCTTTTTATTTCAATTACAAAATCTTAGAATTTTATGTATGTAAAATGTTTGGAAAGCTACGTGTAAACGTAACAGATGTTATGGCAAATATGGTTTTTTATTTAAAGTGTAAATCATCATCATCATCATCAGCCTATCGAGTCCATTGCTGGACATAGGCCTCCCCCAAAGACGCCCAACTATTAAGATCTTGAGCGATCTGGATCGGGCAGTTGCCCGCGACCTTCGTGACTTCGTCTTTCTATCGCGTGGCGGGACGTCCCACAAAGTGTATTTAATTTACAATCCGTAAGAAAATGTCTTGTATATTCACAAAAACTTAGTTGATATAGATTGCCAACTTGAAATATATTTTACCATTGTATTACAGTAATAAGCTGTTTATTTATCTCTAAAAAAAATAAAATAAAAATAATTTATATTTAAATAATTTAAAGCAATCTAATTGTAATAAAAATTTTTAATACAGATCATAAATTTTAAAATAAAAGGCATCATTTTAATAAAGCCTTAATGTTTATTATATCTCGAATGTGTTTAAAATATTATATATACAGATTAAATTAATTTAAATTACCAAAATTAATAAAATTTTAATATTAATATCTGACTAGTGAATTCTAAAACAACTATAATAAAATCGTTTAAGAATTAGTATTTCACATACATACATTTTTTTTATAAAATCTGAAGGCAAACGCGGCTCATCTAGGACAGATGGTCCACCGCCCATGGACACCATCCAAACCACTGATTCGTTGCCGGTGCTTAAGACGCAGTTGCGCTTTTTATCTTTTAGTAAATGCTTTGAAAATTGATGCTTTTAAAACATTCCGTATGGTAACGAGTAACGACAAACATCTAGATGATACTAATAACACTCCTATTTTCGTCAGTAGTTAATTTTGAACAACTGTCAATGCTTACACTGCAATTTCAACCAGTTCTGTATGACACGTGGTGAGTGCTTCGTAGAAAGTAAGTTATATTATGTTTTTTCGGCCATTCAATGCGAAATGATCCTATAATACCATTCTTCTTGGCATTTCACCAGAATCGGTCAGAACACTTTTTTGCTAGGCCATCCGCAACGATAAAATACCAGTGAAACAATTATAACATGTAAATGTATGTGATGGTTTTTTTTAAACAACAGGCCTCCTGGTGGATCGCCCATGGACAGAGTGGTCACCTGATAAGAGATCATTGACCATATACCACTGCACTTTAGTTGTGATGTCAGATTTTTAATTTTATTAATTATATTTTTATATTATTAATTATACCGCCACTCAAGCATGGTTCAGTTACTATTTCACTGATATTTTGTGATGTATTTGACAACAATCCAGAAACACATCAGATTTACAATTTTTAGGTACTTTTTGGAGGCTTTCTTCCAAGAATGAAGGTAATTTTAGTAGCTTTCTTCCACATATGAGCTGGTAAGCCAATGTTGGCCAATATGTACCAATAAACTCGTTGAAAATTGGCAAACCCAAGAGCACGGTATGAAGTTCCTACAAATCTCTCACACGTAGGAACTCTATACCTCGCTAGTGGTTATCACCAGGTCTCTTCTTTCTTCTTTAACTCTTCTAAAGCTTCGCTTGTTCTACGACTCTTAGTCCCAATACGAGAACTTTAATGGACTTGTATCATCTTCATTCGTAGGTATTTTATTTAGTAAACAAATTAATAAATAAATCTCTTACCCCATTCGCGTAATCAAAATCTAGCGTCATTACTTCTTTTCCGTGGGAGAGCCATGCTGAAGCATGTATGAAGCAACAGAACCAATGCGCGGACTGTAGCGCGGTTGTTTCTGGGCGGTGGTGTTCTCTTACCATATCATAAAAAAAAATATTTATCCAGCAATTTCTTCAGTCCTGGAATAAAAAAGAACGTTTATTTTTTTTAAATTTATTTTGTATCAGTTAAGTGCTATTTTGTAACTAATCAAATAAACATATTGAGAGCCTCGTAGCTAAATATTTTAAAAGTGTATTATGAAGCGAAAGGTATGGGGTTCGAATCCCGGGCCAGACAATTTAATTTAATTTATAATTTATTCGGTCTCTGGAAGGGCTTGACAGTGGCCGGGCGAGTGTCTTAATACTGTCGC
>DWCF01001586.1:0-29261 GCA_018230265.1 Delias oraia | reverse complement strand
TATACGATTTTGTACTTTGGTATCTTAAAGGTATTTAATTATATAATTATTATTTATTTGTTATTCTATAATAATCAAGTCAAAGCTACACCTCTAACAATTTACTAAGATCAATTAGTAAAATGCCTAAAATGGCTCCAAACCATGGTAGCCCAGTTAACCAAAATTACGTCTTATTTATGTAACTTAATAATATTTATATCAATGCAGACATTAACTCCTGCGTGTCGTCGTAGGACATCCTTTGCAATACATTTTTTTACAACTCTTTTACACCAGGCATTGTTTAGGAAATATAAATAATGTTTGTTATAGCGCTAATCCTGTTGTACGGAAGCCGGAAGTTTTTAACTCGAGCCATGCTGAAGCATATGCGGACCCACTAATCGGGCCGGCTCGTCCGAAGTGATACCACGGGCTCACAGAATACTCAGCGTGAAATGGTAGTTGTACTTGAAACGGTACATCTACTGTGTTACGCTGAGTGAGTGCGGATATCAGAGGTCCTGAAACAATGCGTTGTCTGTGCGCTGTTGTTCATGGGCGGCGGTGTTCTCTGACCATATAGGAGACCCACCTGCTCTGTTGTCCGCTATACCGCAAAAAAGTGGTCCCAAATACAAAGCTTGCCTTTGAATTGCTTGATATTAAAGTTGATTGATGTTTAACAGGCATTTTCATTTATAACATCGTTTGTGAATTTTGAAATTGTTGACAGGCATCGGCTTGGGCATTGGTTTTTGCCTGCTTTGCGTGTGTTGCGTGTTGATCGTCATTTTTGTTTGCGTCTGGAGGAGAAGGAAATTGGCTAGGAACCGTTCGCCGAACCGGTTAGTGGACCTTTCAATCATTCATTTGTACGACCTAAGAGCTCATATACGTTTTTGAAAACACTTTAATAGCCTCGTACCGCGCACTGTATGAAGTACCTTAACTTAAAATGTAAGCCAGTGTAACACCAAGGACACGTGCAGTCACGACGTTCGAGAGCGGCAGAGAGAGGGAAGATGTTGCCAGTACAGAGTACACGGTACAGTTGCGAGATAACTGTAACTTTCCCGTGTGTAGCAGATGCCCTGATATTGCCAGATATTTATCGTTCCGCAACTGAGCGTCTTAAGGCATTTTGTGCCGCGCACTACCTCTCTGTGGAATCATGCTACGATATTTCCAAACTAATACAACATGGAAATCTTAAAAAATACCTATTTCTTAAAGTCCGGTAAAAGCGGCTCTGCAAGGTCAAGCCATCTCGTACAATGCCATAGAAGTTTTACTTCAATCGCGTGTGAACGTTACACGCTATCTTTTTTTTTCTATTTCTCTCTTGATATATTATTTTATTCGCAGGTCTCGAACACAAGCGACGCGGGTTGTAACTGAAGAAGCTGAAATGAGAGTAAGGATTTTTTTAATTTGACGCTTATCAGATCAATGAAATAGTATTTCCACCGGAAAGCAATAATTATTCTGATGTCTGTTTGCTTGATCCATTTTTACTAACGCATTCTAAATTTAGACTTCATTATAAAGTTGACTGAATGTCTCGCAAAACTTATATGTTTCATTTTTGTATTGATTAATCTTTGCAGTTGAAAATACAATTTTTTTTAGCTATAATAATGTCATGAGCTTGGATTTTTATCTGATAAATGTGCCTTATAGTATTGTAGTAACTTAGTGTTAGGCAATATTAGTTTTGCGTTGTTCCTACAAAGTTATCGATAAGACTCAAAATATCGGAAGATGTTATGACGTCTGCAGACGGTGGGAGGGACGGGCGTGGCGAGAAACGGACGGGAGCCATTGCTCAACGGGCACGTGCACATCATAGACAATCCCGCTGTGAGTACTGTATTTTTTCTATTTCATCTTCACTATGATAAATATATATATAAATCGGTGAAGTATTAATTCGAAAGTTTTTATTAAATAATCTAAGGGGCTACTAATATCAAGTGATTGTGAAATCTTATCACCCTTGGGAGAGCCATGCTGAAGCATATGCTGACGCAATAATTGGGCCGGCTCGTCCGAAGTGATACCACGGGCTCACAGACTACTCAGCGTGAAACGGTACTTGTACTGTGTTTCGCAGAGTGAGTGAGGATATGGGAGATTCCCTTACGGCGTAAAAAGCCTTTAATACAACCAATGCGCGGACTGTGTCGCGGCTGTTCATGAGCGGTTGTGTTCTCTTACCATATAGGATTGCTTTGATTACGGTTCATTTACGAATTTTCTATTAATTTCCAGTCAAAGACCCCAAATGGAAAAGTGAAGAAAACTCGCCGCTATGACGCCTTAGATTCGTTCGACGTGTCCCGCGAGGGTGAGCGCTCGGCGGAGTTCTCGTTCGGCGGCCTCTTGGACACCTCCCGCCCACCGCCTGACCTGATTCCCTCTCGTTCCAACAGCTCCTTCAAGCTGCCAGACGACAATATGAACTCGGAGATCACCCACAGCACCCCCTTCCCACTAGACAACAGCAAAATTCAGCCCACCCTGCAGCCGAACGGTTGAAAGCCACACGCGCCCTCATTCAGAACTATAAAGGGGTAGGCGGCCCCCAAACCGATTTTAATCATAGATTTTGTACTTTTTTTCGAGGCTCAATTTCGCGAGGAGCACGCTTTGTTCCTATTCTGAACGTATACGTGCACGTGGACGTTTAACTCCTCGCGATCGTATGGCGTTTCAAGTGCCTCCGCGCTAGCAACACGAACGTACAAAATATAGACCAAAATACACACCACTTACAATGTACATATTTATTGAATATTTATTTCCTTTTAAGCCTAAGAAGCTACAGTTACCCTCTAACATTCCAATATATATTGCGCACATCCGTTTATCGAGACACAAATTCAATTAGATAGAGTAATATAAAGTTATAATATAAATTGATATTGCAACGAACTACTGATATTATAAGAAATAATATAATAAATTGTTAACGTTAATGTTGTTTGAGGGCGGGGTTGTTATTTCAGCTTCGAACCTACAGAAAGGCTTCAGCAAGAGGGATATATTATGATGCTTACTCTATTCTTGTAAATATTCTGAAAATTCGATATTTAAGCGTTCCTAATTTATTAATTACATATAAAATCAATTTCTCTTCTCGTCTATAATAGAAAAATAGCAATAAATGACAGACTTCAGCAATATCAGCCTCGCCCTATAAAACTCCCTACAGTTCATTGTTTATTCCATATCACAATGAAAATCTACCTCATTTACTTGGTTATAAGGTATATGTTAAGTTGGCCCATCGATATTCGGTAACATTATTTATTTCATAGTTTTTAAGTATTTTTGTCCACACACAATATTTTTGTTTTGCTCCTCGTCGGCACAAGGCACCATGCTAAAATAATGCAACCTCTGCAATTTATTATGCTTTATATCTAGTTACATAGTAAAAGTCCACGGGTTCACAGAATACTCAGCGTGAAAGAGTAGTTGTGCTTGAAACGATACTTCTACAGTTATTAGCTGAGTTTATGAGGATATCGGAGGCCCTTAAAAATGCTAATTAAGCGTCACAAAAATCCGGTAACACAATCGATAGGTGGGGTATGGCGCAGTTGACCATGGGCGGTGGTGTTTTCCTACCATAAAGGAGACCCACCTTCTCCGTTGTCCGCTATATCATAAAAAAAGTTTATAGAAACCTCAAAAAATATCTTAGAATCATCTGATCTTCCTTTTATTATTTTCTACAATTTAAAATTATACAATATTCAAATTTACGTTTCTATTAAACAGATCAAATACAATGAATTATTTAAAATTTTATTTATATTACTAATACAAAATCTTCAGATTTCACAGAAATTATCTATCACTCAATATTATTTTGTAAAGAAGGCAAAGCACATTTTATTAAAATCAAATGGGATATTTTGAAAAAATAATTTTCGTTAAAAAAAGCAGTTTTTAACTAAATTTCCGGCGAGCCCGCCTGCGTTTACCCGTAAAGACCATTCTGGCTAACAGCCAGAAACCATTTACAAAACATTTGAATGTAATGAGTTTATTTAATTGTTTATTTATTCATTTCAAATCCACAATTTTATATTTCGTCCGGCCGGTTGTAAAGAGGTTGCAGACCGATGTAAGAAGTGTGTTTGTGTTATAAATTATAGCAATAATCGATGCTTTTCTGGAATCGTGAGTGTCAAAATGGAGTTTATGACGCAGACAGTTGTATATAACTCAGTTTAAATTTAATCGCCGACAATGTACCTGATACTTCAATTAGTTAACTTAGATTTAGTGTGAGTTTAGTCTAGAATTATAACGTCGCTAGGTTTACACAGGGTCTAAGATACAAATAGGGCACGTGGTTCTTCGATGGGATTTTGCTGTTGTCTCTTCTTCTCTTCAATGACTTACGGATTTATTCAGCTTAGCAAAGCACGCTCTCCTCTTCATGTTCGCTATGTATGAGCGAGATGGTAATGCGTGTTTCAGTGTTTTGGAAACATACGGTCGGAGAGGACACATTTAACGTAAAATATCTTCTTTACAAAGCGGAAAGTTGGTGTGCTTTATCTTAAAGTTGATCTATTATATTGATATTAAAGTTTCTTCATTTTCATACATTAATTGTCTTTTCTGTCCGTATAATGTTTCCATATTATTGTAAACAGAGCGTACAAGGTCTAGAGTACAACTTATGGGTCGACAATCCTCATAATATTAGTTTTCCATTTGATAGCGTTGTTTTTGTGGCTTTAATAGTTGAAGTACTTGGGGCCTTGTATAGCCCAACGTAACAGTTCAAAATGTTTTTTCTATTATATGCGTATTGTATTATAAGCTTTATTAAATATAAATATTTCCTTTTTGACGCTATAATGGATCTTCACACTCGTGGTTGTGTACATTTTTGTATTATCTTTTTATTTACTTTACACCAAATTAATTCCCATTGCAATAAGATTACCTGAATGATGTACAATTTCTGTAGACTAACATATTATGGCCAGCGGCGACAGTGATTGTATTATATATCATCGCTGGCCGTGCTCAGTCCATTTTTTTTCATCCACTTGGAGAGGAATGGGATCTTCTCTGTCTTAAGTTTTTTCCCATTGTACAGATTTTTTATTCTCAATTTACAAGTATGGCTTTTCCGTCCTTGGAAATGTTTTTCAATTAAAAGCCTGATGTATGTGCCTCGATACGTTTAATCTCGTTTTGCAGTTATTTAGCTAACGGCACGCAACAGATGGCGCTGTTGTCAACGAAAATTTACCCCGAACAAATGCTTTATGATGCATCTACGAAAGGTATATGTATAAAATGATATGTAAAAAGGCTTTAGATCTTTTTATGGTAAGCATTTTGCTCAATACAACAGCAGAAAAATATATAACAGGTCTTTCTTTTTAACCTGTAATGAAATCGCTACATTTCTGTTATATCGTGCATATTTCTAGCAAAAGACAGATAGCATCATGAAAACATTTGTTGATAATTTCATTAGTGTGTTATAATAGTTGTGTAAAATGTTTGAAAATTTTGCAAGTTTAAACTATAGAAAAATATCTCAGCGCCATGACGGTCACAATGCACGGGTAATTCATTCCACTGTTTACAATAGCAATTTTTGTTACTGCACATTCCATATTGGCTGCAATAGTTGTCTCCTTACAGATTTTATAATAAGTATTAAATAATGTTTCATAGCAACACTAAAAAAGTTGCGAAAGCGTTTTTATCAAAAGAGTTTTTATCCCATAATATCTATATATATAAAAAAGTCGTGTTAGTAGAAGTGTATAACTCAAGATCGGTTCAACTGATTGGTGTGGCGGTAGCTTAGAACCAGAAGGAGGATTATTATATTTGTGACGGTATGTATCTATTTTTCTGGTATAGTGGGCTTCTAGGTAGGCGGAGCTGCTTTGTTGCGACGTTTGCCTGGTCCGCTAGTAACATAAAAGCACAGATAAACGTTTTCTTTTTCACGTCATAAGTCAAATCGATAAAAATTGCTGAAATAGAGGTACAATCTTTTTCGCAATCTCAATTCTTATGTTCTAAGGATAATTTTCCACGTGTTAAATATAAATATGAAGCTAAGTTCATATTTTTAGTTCAACAAATCTGATTAAATCCATAACTGGTGTTAAGAAAACGTTAGGATTTCATTTCGATACGTGTTTTACTCTAGTGATAGAAACGCTTTGCACCTCCGTACATAGATTAAGATATTGTTACAATAATCAATTGTTACCAAGCGACGTAAGGAATATATGTACAATAATGAGAGATGATTTTTGTTTATACGAACCTTATGTTAATAGTTGATGTTTTCAAAAAATGTTCTATGTTTTGCTGATTAAGTTCCCGTGAAATTTACGGTACGTGTACGTCCGTGGAATTTTTGTTAGTTTTATTTTTGAAAACGTTTTATTGAAATAGTGTTGCTATGTGCGGTAATAGTTGTGTAATATATTCATTATTTATTTGTATCACGACCGACGTGTGTTTCTTTTAAGTGTATGACCAGATCGAGATAGACACAGCATTTTCATTCTCTTTATATAGACGGCAGCTTAGCCAAAGTGCGGATTGTGGCGCGGTTGTCCATGTGCGGCGGCGATCTCTTACCACAGAGGAGACCCGTCTGCTCTGTTGCCAGCTATACCAAAACAAAAATATAATTCGGCCAAAAATTCAATAAATATTTTCTATATTATCAGGTCTTCGTCTTCGTATAAGTCAGCTGATGGTTGACTAATAAATTAAATCAATTACAAAAAATATTTTGTAGTTAATTTTAATTTTATATTTTTTAATTTATTGGGCTTATTATTAAGGGCCCACTTTTATAAAAGAATTGTGTCGGATACAATTTGAATTGAAATAAATACAGATTAACGAATAATAAAATGTTGTGTCTATGTGGTCTGTGTTTGTCTTTAGTGTTGCCAGCGATTTGGTATGTACTTATTTAACGCGTCCAATATGCCGGATTGTTCTGGGCTAATTTTATATTTGTTTCTAATTGTATAAGACGCCTCAATACACCTACAATAATACACAAACTTAATGTTCCGAAACGTTCAATAAAAATGACAAATCAATCTGGTCAATATTTTCGTGCTAGAAATGTCTGATGACGAAGTTTAGGCCGCAGCCATGCTGGTGGTTTTTTGAAATGAAATAAAGTGTATGGGTTAATGATAGGTCGAAAAGAAGGTCAGTGTAAAGTAACGAAAGGCTTTTAAAAGGTTAAATGCCTTAAATGTAGATAAAGGTCTCACCATGACTGTCCGATCGCATCGCTTCAATAATTAAAAACGTTGCGTTACACAACGCAAGACAAAAATATTGCACAATAAGCTCGCTCAATCTTTTGTTCAAACATTGTGCAATGTTTCTAAACTATCCCTACACGTTATATAAATGCAATATTTTTGTAGGTGTTGGGGCGCCTAACACGTTATTTTTTTGGTATGTAAATGATTTGGCGCTGGGTAGCGAAGGATTGATTTTAATATCTCATTTCATACAAGGTTGTCCGAAGTGATACCGCGGGCTTACAGCTAAGCGTGAAACGGTACATCTACTGTGTTTCGCTGAGTAAGGATTATATTACGATATGATGGCTTTTCAATTACATGTGCGTCATTTTGAAATACATCGCATTATCTATGTTTTTCTTTTGTTATTGGCATTTAATATGGATGTATATTGAAAACACTACTTTTTTAATTTTACTCTTTTATCTTGTCAAAGTATATAATTTTAAATGTATTTTCCATTGAAATTGATCTTTCGTCGCCTGCGCATTGGAATAGAGATATTGTTGTATTGTATTGTAATTATAAGGGCATGCGCCGTGTTTATCGACTTGTGGAATTAAACATTTTGATTTCTCCATAACATTAATCGCTGGAGATTGTTTCCTAAATTAATATAATGTTCGTAATTTTTTAAAATCGTCTGAGTGGAACGTCAATCAAAATGTTTAATATACATTTTTAATATTTTATAATTGTATTAAGGTTTCGAATCGTGATGTGGGAACATGAGTAGCTTGACTTCGGACCAAAATCTATGAAATTGTTACAAGTGTTAGAGGTTATAGTTAGAGGCCGGTTCTGTTGTATGTATCCCAAAGAGAAGCCTCGGCCAGTTACTGCCTCGTTTGGTAAGTGGCTGCTCTATTCGAAGTAAAGGATTTCCGTCCTTCTCGATAACGTACGGAATGGGAAGGATAGCAACATTCTTTACGTATACACAGGATAATAGGTGATAAATGGACAATATGATGTATCAATAGATTTGGACCTCGCAGATGAAATTGTTACAGAAGTATTCGAAACGTAAGGTTAGGTTACTGAATTGGATTATTATATGTCGAAACGTCGTGTTCCCACAAAACAAATTAGTTTTTAAAAATAATTGAATCTACCTCAACCAAATTACCAATTAACGTTGTTTGTAAGTGTTCTATTGGGTATAATAACTAATATTAACTGGATCGTAGTGTTTTTATAATAAAATGACTATTTGTTCGACTATCCATTTTGATAAGGTGACTTTTGTTGCCGACATTTTGAATGTGTCACGAGATGTTGCTACGGTATTGTCAAGATTGAACGATTAAAATTGAAAATCATTAGCGATGTTTTATTTGCGCTTCCAATCATTTATATCAACTTAGGTGGGTCTACGCCAGACGAACCCGGCTTTTTTTAATTCCAGATCAGACAACGGAGCAGGTGGGTCTCCTATGTGGTAAGAGAACACCGCCGCCCATGGACAACAGCGCTACAGTGTACGCATTGGCTGTTACAGGCTTTTTTAAATGTCTCCGATATCCACCGTGAGCGAAATATTGTAAAAGGTATTAAAAGGCCAACAAGAAATTTATTTGAAACAAGAGTTAACTATTGTTTATTACGCAACTGTACAAGCAAGCTTTGTCGGCATAATTTCGACACAGCACTTTCGTCTTTTCGCCGCAGTTTCGCGGCTAGGCGGGCCAAACTGAATCTGGAGCGGGGTCGTTCACGCCTGGATCCACCTGGAAATTAAAAGTTGTTAAATTAGGTACTAGGCAGAAACGTAGTGTGCCTAAGCGGGGCGCCGTATAAAAACCGCCCCTTGGAGACCCTTGGGGTAGCGATAAAAAAAATTCTCACAAAAGATAAAAAAATGCATAGAATTAAATGAAACATTTAATCATCATAAATATCGATCTGTCACTTGTACCAAATATATTTTCAAACCGTTCAATAATATATATTTATAAAAGAAGTGTTAGTTACACCTTCGAGCCTTCCAGTCAAGGGATTAAAAATAAATGTAGGCTTAGTACTAGAGGCGAAGATACTGCCGCGCCGTATCAATTATATGGAAGGCGAGGGGATTATTGTATTTATTTCTAATTATATATATTATTTTTTTTATGGTATTGCGGACAACGGAGTAGGTGGATATTCTATATAGTAAGAGAACACCGCCGCCCATGAACATCCGCGCCTCAGTCCGCGCTTGTTGCCAGCTTTTTACGCCAATTCAACTACATCTTAAAGGACCTCCGATATCCTCACTCACTCAGCGAAACAGTAGAAGCACCGTTTCAAGTACAACTACCATTTCACGTTAAGTATTCTGGGAGTTAGTGGTATCACTTGCTTCAACATTTTTCATACTATTTAAAAACAACATTTTTTCTTAATTTAATGATAATCGGTTATATTGTGTAACTAACAAAATTATAGGTAGTATTAGTAATAATTTGAAAGCATTACGTTCTGCCACTCTCTGCCACGCTTCTCTCTCAACATTCACCATTCCTGTAGATGCGCTGCGGCCAAGTGATGTTTCCGGATTCGAACTTTGACCCTCGCCGGCTTCACTTTCACAACTCACTTGGCTCGACCTAAAGGCAAGATAATAAAATTGAACATTCTTTACAATACGCACAAAATTAATATAAATTACGTGTCAATGTGACACACAATGTGTTTGTATGTACTCAATCCTATTGATGATATTGCGAATTATATAAAATCAAGAAGTTCTGATTCCTTCTTACATCATCAGCTTATCAAGTCCACTGCTGGACATAGGCCTCCACCAAACACGCCCAGCTATTGCTGTCTTGAGCAATCTGGATCCAGCGGTTGCCCGCCACCTTCATGAGATCGTCTTTCCATCGCGTGGCGGGACATCCCACTCTTCGTTTTCCGGTACGGATTCTTTCTTAGTCCGATAAAATTATAACAGATGGCGGTATGTTATATTTTGATTGGATCTAGTACGATACGATAGGAAGTTCACATGGTCCTCAAGTTTATTATAAAAAATAGCTTATTATTCATGTATATTTTTTATAGTATAGCTGATAATGGAGCAGGTGGATCTCTTAAGTCAGGATATTGGAGGCCCTTAAAAAAAGTTCCGCAAGTAGCGTAAAAAGCCGGTACACAACTAATACGCAGACTGTGCCACGGTTGTCCACGCGCGGCGGTGTTCTCTTACCATACAGGAGACCCACCTGCTCCGTTCTCCGCTATACTATAAAAAAGTCATATTATTATTAATTTCAGTCAATAACCCACCGATCTCCCGGTCTCAGATCACTCGCAGAGCTGGTTCCTTCTCGTCGCATCGACGGAGACGAAGAGAGGAATCGTTCTCTTGCTTCTTTAATTCTGGCCGCTCTAGAAGTCATCCTTATAAGTGTACATGTATCTTCAACAACCGAAATGGACCTTTCAAAACTGGCATCGAATCTTGGACGCAACAGCATACTTTCCGACTGCTGTCTCAGTATTTCGGGATCTCGACATACTATCGTCTCTATACTTGGCGTGGTCTCTCTTATGCTCTCCTGGCTGTCGTCAATTTCCTTTTCTTCTGGATGTAATGTATTGGCGCTGTGCGATTTCAAAACTCCATCATCCTGCGTCGGTGTTAGACATTTTTCTGATGATCTCTGATCACGCCGTGATAGTTGGCAAGCACTAGCCGACTTCTGCACTTCCCTTTCTAGGAACGGGTTGTTTCTGAAAGAGGAATTCAGTTTTATAGTTTTATAAGAAACGGAGCACATACATATCGTCTATGGTAAAAGATAACCACAGCCTTTGGAAAACCGCGGCACAAATCGCACTTTAGTTGTGTTGCCGGTTTTATATATATACTTGTAATTCTGGATGGGTCTTTTATGTGGTAAGAGAACACCGCCGCCCATGAACAACCGCGCCATAGACCGCGCATTGGTTGTGTTGCCGGCTTTTTTACGCCGCTTAACTGGCACTTTTAAGGGCCTCTGATATCCTCACTCACTCAGCGAAACACACTACAAGTACCGTTTCACGCTGAGTATTCTGTGATATTGTATGTGTGTATTCTATGCCGCGTGATTAAAATTTCATGAACCTCTGATATCCCCACTCAACGAAACATACAAGTACTAATCATGCTGTTATACTTCGACCTAGCTGGCCCAATTAGTGCATATGCTTCAGCTTGGGACTCCCAGATATAAGACAGTCACCCAACCGTTGTCAATGAATAAATTATACAATTTATTACCGGGACTTTGAACCTTAATTAACCTAATAACCTAACCTAATAATTATTTTCTATTAATGTTAAAATGTTTTGCTTAGATAACTGAAGTTAAATGAAACATTTTTTGATCTAATTGAAAACCGGTTAAACAATATTTTTATTAAAGACCTTATATTAACTCCTACAGGCATGTCTGGTGGTCGTTTTCTTTCTGATGTGGGTGACCTCCATGCTGGGGATGTTGTACCACTGCTTCCGCCGGATGCTGGTCCTATAATAAACATTTCAAAAAGAAACACATTATAAAACAGATAATAAGAGATACATTTTTCATAGATGAGTATAGTAAGAAAGTGATACCACGATATCACAGAACAATGCGTGAAACGGTACTTGTACTGTGAGTGAGAATATCCTCGTGTCACGCTGAGTATTCTGCGAGCCTGTGAGATCACTTCCGACGAGCCGGCCCAATCTATGGGTCCGAATATGCTTGGCATGGCTCTCCCACGGATGCGACTGTATTAAGACACTCGTCGGCCACTGTCAAGCCCTCCCAGAGACTAGATTATATATTAAATTATAATTGTCTTTCTAAAAATTTTAATACCAATAAGGTACGAATCTCTTAAAGCTAACTAATTTGTAGTATCCGGTAGGATGTACAATATAATATGTACGTTTAATTGATTGTATCACCTTTATAAAGACGTATTTAAATAATATATATATATATATAATACCTTCTTCGTTAATCTTTTTATTGTATCGTTGTATCATAATACGAATGGATGGTGCAGTTTCTTTTGAAGGAGGCTTTCTCTGCGATGTCGGTGAAGTTGGTAATGGTGGTTTGGTAAATGTTTTCTGTTCATCGTTTTGCATTTCCCTAGAAGCCTCTTCAGCGTGCATGCAATTCAATGACTTCGATTTCTGTTTTGGCTCTTGTGAGGGACTTTTTATGGGTGATACCAGTAAGTCCTCGACATCTAACGGTATTACTGCTGTGGGAACGGTTTCACCACTCCTAACTATCGGTGAGAATATTTTGCGTGTAGTTTTTACTATTACTTCTGGTGATTTATCATGGACATCTTGAGTTTTAATCTTCAATATGAAAACCTGAAATTAAACAAATATATTAAAATGTGTGAAGTTTTTAAAATAAATAACATTTCCAAAACCGGTAGATCACTAAACAAAATATTAATATTAAAATATCTTGGCACTACTTAGTACATTAAGTTCAATAAATAGGTACAGTTTGTGTCTTTGTGACGTTGTGGGAGGGAGGGGCAACCTCAGGATCTACTGAATCGATCTTGAAATATATTTCATCAAAAAAAGATACCTTATTTGTGAGTAAAATAAGTTATTAACCAGACAAATGAAAAAGCTTTATTATGTTACTCGGTTTTACAAAATTATTCGAAGAAAAAATAATTAAACGATGTATCTTATGAACGCTGACTAAACGACAAAATATATATGATTGAATTCTAGAGAAAAGTTGTGGAGGTTAAATAATAATTTCTTTTAAAAATCGGAAGAGTTTTTGCCGGGTGGAGCTTAGGAGTTCATAATAAACGCATTATATTTTATACCATCTGCTTCTTGCTCTATATGAACTCAAAACGAAACGGAACTAAATTTTTTACGGTATAGCGGACAACGGAGCAGGTGAGTCTCATATAAGAGTGAGTAAGAGAATACCGCCTTCCATAGACCACGCAGTCTGCGCTTTGGATAACTTTGCGGCTTTTTACGCCGCTGAAGGCTGTCCCAGCGGTAAAAATACAATTATAAATATTCATATTTAGGGGAATTAAAATTACACATTACTAACCCGTGGGAGAAGCATGCTGAAGCATATGCGGATGCACTAAATGAGCCAGCTCGTCCGAAGTGATACCACGGGCTCACAGAATACTCCGCGGGAAACGGCACTAGTACCGGTGAGTGAGGATATCGGAGGCCCTTAAAAGCGCAAAATAAGCGCCCTAAAAGCCAGCACACACCAATGAGCGGACTGTGTCATGGTTGTTCATGGGCGGCGGTGTTCTCTTACTAAATAGGAGACCCACCTGCTCCGTTGTCCGGTATAGAATAAAAAAAACTACTAATAAACTACTTACTTCACCTTCTGAGTCTGAGTGATGTGACGTTGGTGGTGTTTTGGGTTTCTCCGAAGGTCTTCGCGGTCTTTTCTTTCGCCTTGGTATTTCCACTGTCACAGTGTCCACTTCCGGTTCAGTATCGCTCTCTGAAGGCTTTGATTGTTCTCTCTCCAGTCTTGCTCTGGATTTTGATTTTTTTTTACCATTATTCTTATCGATTCGTTTTCCATCTCTTGTTTCATCACTCTCTTTGTCATTCTGCACTTCCTTTGCACTATCTACTTTCAAACTTTTAACACTGGCACTTTGACTAATTGTTGCTTGATTTTCAGAAGAAACATATTTTTCTTTGTCAGCTTTAACATCCTCTTTGCAACGTGTACCTCTTTCAATTTCTTCTATAGTTTTCCTTATGAACATGGCGTCTTCTTCGCGACTTCTCTGACGTGAAATCTTCCGACGGATTATTTTCTCTGTGCTAGACTAAAACGAAACGTGTGAATATCATAATATTCGAAATATATGTTTTAAATGAAATAAACCTACCTGCTCTTTGGTTATTTTGATTATACTTTCATTATTCTCTTTTATTTTCGTCATGCGCGGATCTGAAATCAGAACTATTGAACGATTTAAATTCAATTATATGAAATTATTTCGGTTAATGTAAGACATTTGATTATATTGTAATTTAGATTTCACCCATGGGATAGCCATGCTGAGGCATATGCTGACGCACTAATTGGGCCGGCTTATCTGAAGTGATGTGTAGTGGTGTACAAAGTCGGCAACATAACCAATGCGCGCACTGTGGCGCGGTTGAAACTCCAAACAAGCCACTCCAATTAGTGCGTCAGAATATGCTTCGCAATGGCTGTCTCGGGTAATCTTTAATGTTTGATCAAAGGGTACTAACCACTGCCATTAGACTGAACAACAGCAGTTCCCGTTACCGCAGACATGGTTTCGCACAGCAACCGACCCTCAGCAGGTCCGTATGTGTATACAGGCTTTTGTGGCATGTGTTGGGGTGTCACGGCGACCAAAGGCGCGGCCGTGCACACCTCCTCCGCATCTATTTCTACTAATAGAGCACCTCTGGAATTGCTAGCTTCACACTCGTCTTCATTCAGCTGAAATAGAAACGAAAGTTTTTTTAATATGCTGCTATCTATTTTGAGAGCTTCGTAGTTTAATGGTTTTAAAAGTGTACTATGAAATGAGAGGTACCGGGTTCGAATACCAATCCGGACCACTAAAATTTAATTTATAATTTATTCGGTCTCTGGAAGGGCTTGACAGTAGCTGGCCGAGTGTCTTAATACTGTTGCACCCGTCAGTCAGCCAATCACTGCTGCGTTAGTAGTCAGCAAAACAAATATGGCGTCAAACACAGAAACACGTCTCGGACAGATAGCACTGTGTTGTTATTTTCTTGATTAATTTTACTTTAAAGTGATCTTTTCGTTATAAAATAGTGTGACAGCACTGATTTAACCATTCCTAACCGAGCTTAAATATATTTCAGCCTTATATTTCATTCAACGACAATATATACAATCAATAACTTAACGAGTTATACTTTAGTCATTCAACTAAATGTCGCCAGTCAATGAACGCGCTAGTAATTCGATCGAATAGCGGATCCAATCAGATTACTGTGTCATATACATACGAGAAATCTTTCATGTAGCTCATTTTGATAAAAATACGTACTAAATTTTCCAGATCATCAGCATCATTAACACTTAGGCTGCTGGCATGCACTCTTCCACTTGTAAAGACAGAACCAACACTTCCATCACTTTGGGTGCGTGTGAGGGCTGCTGGTATTTTGTTCCTTGCCCTGGCTTCCTGCAGTAGAGCGGAAGTGGAGGCCTCCGGTGCAATCCCGCGGGACTTCTCCCACTCGTGAAGCTTTCTTGTAAATGAACGTGATATACCTAAAAGTGAAAGAGTTTTTTTAAAACGAAAAGGAAACAATGAAGCCATGCTGACGCACTAATTGTGCCGGCAAATCCGGAGTGATACCACTGGCTCACAGTACACTTGCACAGCTCAACACTGTACTGTGTTCCGTAGAGTGAGTGAGGATATCGGAGGCCCTTAAAAAAGCCGCTTAAGCGGCGTAAAAAGCCGTCAACACAATCAATGCGCGGATTATTGATTGTATGTGATTGTAAATTGGTTTTATCCGTGTAATTATTTCGATCATTTTGAATGCTAAATATTTGTGGCCTATGAGTAATAGGAGTAAAAATATTGACCTTGAAACTTAAAGAGACCGGTAGATGTTTGTACCAAGACTTCATCAGGTTTTGCTTCCTCCTCCCAAGTTGGTACTGAGTTTGTTTCCTTCATACGGGTCCAGTCATCTGAAATTTTAAATATTAGGATATAATTCGTCCATCTGAGGGTGTCTGATACGCTAATTAAATTTTAGAACTAATACTATTTGAAGAGTCATTATTAATTCATATTTTTATAAATACATCATACTTTATAAATGATCCAGTGTAATTAGCAATATAGCTAAGTCTTATTAGTCTACCATGTAGAGGTAGGTATAGGGTTTAACCCCCGGTCCGGATAAAAATAATAATACTTTCGTAATATTTATAATATAATCAATAATAATTAAAATGGGTGTTTCTTCCAACGGTTTTTGGGAAGGGTTTGGAGTGTCTTAACACTGTCACACCCGTGGGAGGGCTATGCTGACGTACTAATTAGGACGGATAGTCCAATACCACGTGCTCACAGAATTGTGAAGGCCCTTAAAATTATACCGATTGTGACGTAAGAAGTCGGCAACACAATCAAAGCGTGGATTGTGGCGCAGTTGTCCATGGGTAGCGGTGATCTATTACCAAAGAGGAGGCCCGCCATCTCCGTTGCCTGCTATACAACAAAAAATATATATTTATGAACAGAGCAAAGAATTACAGCTCATTTCAGACTATAATCAAAGAGAATTAAACAAAATTAATTACAAGTTCTAAAACATATCATCATCATCATCATCATCAGCCTATCAAGTCCACTGCTGGACATAGGCCTCCCCCAAAAGGAGGGTGTTTTGCCTTAATCACCACGCTTGGCAGGCGGGTCAGAAAATATCGGCAGTGCAGAGTTATCTCAATTAACTAGGAAACTTAGATCTAGTCATGTTTAATAATTTAAATTTACCATAAAATTTTAGAATTATTATTAGTTAATTTAAATTTTATCTTATATTAATACTATTTCAAATATGCTAAAATATAATATACGATTTCAACGAATGTATGCTCTTAAAACACCTCCATTGGAAATATTGCAGTTGTAGAAGTATTTAAATATTAAATTTATTAAAATTTCATCAGTGTAATGTCTTCACAAGAACATTCACGTTATTTTGAAAAGTACGGTATCCACCGTAACCAGCTGTACGGCTACTCCATTTTCGACCCCATACTTCGAGGTTACTTTATAGCCGCTACACTAATTTAATGCTATTTCGCACCAGAGGCAGATCCGTTCAGTTTAACGACCTATTATAACAGCTTAACTGAATGCCATTACATAATTAAAATTTCTGTAGATTCGCAAGATGTTCTTTGGAAGTGTTAAATGTTCTAACAGTTGTCTTCAATGTCAGGATGGAGATTAATAATTATACCCAATTATGTCTATAAAAATGTATAGAATAGACAAATTCACGCATTTTGTGCATTTTTAATATCTATTTGTTATAAAAAAGGGATTTGGTTATAAGTACATTGTTTTCTGTAAAACTTTTTTCCTAATTTAATAGATTATTAACAAAACTAGAATTAAAAACATGAAAATTCTCGCAAAATGTTTCGATTCACTTCTAGTAAATAAAACATGACCACAAAAGTACCCGTAAATAAATTAAAAACTTCGTCCAAAATATATTTCTTTGACTAAAAGCTTCAAAGCATAGGAGAGTTATAAGATCCGTAGCGCGTAAGTATTCTTGGGAGGTCGTGAATGTTTAAAGTTGACTGCTTTCAAATACAAAATGAAAGGAGCAATCTAGAACGCAAACCCAATCATTGAAAACCAACTGTGAACGGACTTGGCCATTTCGCGATGTGTTTGCCTTACAGCGTCCAACTCCCTTGTATTTATTTCCACGGGGCTACGAAGGCTTAAACTTTTAGCAAGTGTAATGTACAGAGCAGTATGTGTGTTTAAATAAGCTAATTGCCGTAAGTTTGCGTTAAGACTAGAGTTCAGTCTAGTTTTCAGTTCACGCCACTTAATCAAATAGGCTAAGGCGATTGATATACTCGGTTATAATACCGGAATTGACTTAAATATCCATACTTATACAAATATTATAGAAATTAAATATTTTCTTACATAGAAAAAGATAATATCCACATAATGGGAGCGGTATAAGAAATTGTACGTATGTAGAGCACGACTCAAGATGCTCACTTGCAGTGAAGAAAAATTAGGTGAGTCTTTGTACTTTTCAATTTGCATACGTATTCATTCTCTTTGAGTAATGGAAAATGTTGACAACAATACGGGATGCATAAAAAGGAAAAGTTTTAAGTGGCAGTGCGGACGCGCTGGCCGGTGAAACACATTCACGGCATACAAATCGGCATACTCACCCGTTTCGAATGCAACTTGGAGGAATTAACTTTGAATCGCTATTAATGTTTGTGGTGACATAGTATCGGAGCTTCAATTACCTCTACCTCGGAGTTATGTGAGCGGCATTTGGTTAATTAGGTACCTAATATTGATAAAGCGAGAAGGGAATGTTAGATTACTTTATGCAAGACTTGTTTCTGTCACTCTGAGACAGATTTCGAATAGCTACAACGAAGTTAGTCGAACATCAAGAATTCAAATTGTAACTAACTTTGTATTTCATTAAATTTTATTAATAATTATTTAAGATGAAGGATACAGAATAATAATCATTAATTGCGTACCAGGTCGTTGTACTATCCTATACAGATGTTAAAAAGGAAATAAAACAATGTTAAAATGTATTACTAGAAATAGCTGAATATCATTTAGTTAACACGACTTCATAAACTAATTAATTTATTAAGGAATATTGAACAATAAAAAATGAAGAAAACATACATTAATATTATGATTGATATTATTTTAATAATATTCTAAAAGTAGATTTTAGTTTTCACCACTGATAACAATGCATAGATTTGAAGGCTTGAGAAATTCTTCCCGTTTGCCCATGTATGGTGAGTGCCGAATGCCGAATGTTGGAGATGGCACGGTACGCTTGGGATACATAAACTGAAATAGATATATGCTGGTGTTGAAAGCATAATTAAGTAACAAAAGTTCAAACACTACCTAATACAAAATGATGGTTTAAAAAATCTGACCTCTGGATCAGATAATTATATCAGCTATATTTTCCTTTTGTAGCAGGTAAATTTTAATCATCACAATTTGTACCTTTTTCTCGCAATACGTGTTAGGTGGTGGTGTCTTTTTGGGTGGATGGCTTTTGAAAGGTGCTCCAAATGAA
The DNA here is from genome assembly GCA_018230265.1 of Delias oraia. Taxonomy (NCBI): domain Eukaryota; kingdom Metazoa; phylum Arthropoda; class Insecta; order Lepidoptera; family Pieridae; genus Delias; species Delias oraia. The sequence continues at coordinate 10,064 of DWCF01001586.1, read as the reverse complement.
TATGCGGGCTTGTTCTGCTTCACAAAGTTAAAGTTAGGATCATGCTCCCCAGGTCCGGGCAGATTTTGCACTGTCAGTTCCCGCGCTGCATAACCAAGCGTATACGCGGGCGGTTTTCTACAAGCACAATACGGTTAACTTATCACTTATAATCATAAAATGTCGATATAAGGTATGACATAATGTTTATTTATTTTTCGAGGTTTTGAGTTCAATTTTAAAATCTTTTGATTTTAAGTAGACTTCAAGAGTGTTTATCAAGTATCTACCGAGTTGAAATTTAAGACTCACCAATTTAAGGAGTTATAACTAATAAGTATTATTATAAAGTGTGAATATGCCTTTATTATAAATGATAGTTTATTATCTCAAACACTACGAGTGTAATAAGCTACACAAGATATAACATATAAAGATTACGATGGTTTTTTCTTATTTATAACATAAGGTGAACTCACTTGAACGGTATAAAAGGCAAGTACATATTTGGGGGTGGAGTCCACATATCCCATGCCTGGTACGGAGGCTTTGCAGCGGGACGCATTGTGTATGCTGGCGGCCTTTTGAAAAACATCTTGCTCTTTGGAACGTATCGGTCAGGGCCGGGTATTTTACCTTTACGTGGGGATTCCAATCTTGTTGAAACAACACCGTGACGTATTCTATAAGGTCCTAAAATATAATATATATATTAAAAACACAAATATAGTCTGATCAATCATAAAATGTAATTTTCTTCAATTAATTTGGTTTTCAATAATAAAAATGAAGCAAACTTGATTTTTGCACCAGTTAATTATCTTATTTTTAAATATAAAATTTGACACAATACTTTCTTTATATTCTAATATTTAAATAATGATTCATCGATGAAGAGTGAATGTAACCTCATGATGTTTAAAGGTTTTGTTAAAGTCAAATCGTCACTTAAGCTTTAAAGAAGCTTTATTTGACATCAGCCTATAGTAAAATAAAATTTAATGCAAACCTTAGAGATAAATCAAACAACAAATAAACAGTCAAAATCATAAGATTAATTACGTAATAAATAAATCCACAATTAAACACGAAATTGCTAAAATCAATCAATCTACGAATTGTGAAAACATTTTAATTATAATTTTATAAATATATGTATATGTGGTAAGCTTAACATGCTTATAGCATAATATGCTCTGGTGTATTTGAAACTGAATCAAAAACAGAACAATGTCCCCGTGTAGTTATTAGCGTACTTACAGCCACCAACACCTTGAGCCACGAAATAGCCTATAAAAGAAAATCGATATACCTTTTTTACTATGTCCTGAGATGTCTAAAGCTGGCGCTTTCGGTGTAAGAAGTGGTTTATTGAAGGTCACTGGAGTACAATGACCAAATGTATAGGCTGGAGCGCGCTGTATCTTTGAGTAGCCATTACCACCTGGTCAAAGTAATATAAAAATTAGTGTGTATGAATTGTGATATTTTTTTTCTCCCACATGTTTTACTTAAATTAGGGGAAAAGGAGTAACTTTCTTTGTTCAGTCTCTTATTTATCATTTAAAAAAATATATCAAGTTTTTAGGTTGCCATTAGATGTTGAAACAATGTTCAGAACTTGAATAAAGGAATGATGCCAAGTACTAGTCATTTAAGCCTTAGTTGTTCGCCTCAGTCATTGTCAGGAAAGCAAAATTAAAACCGGCTTTTTGCGACTCACATGGCTATCAGCCCGTCACTCGTCAAACCCTATTTCTAGTGTAAGCAAAATTTTAACCTTGTGATTCTTGCTAATATAATACTTGTTTCTTACTCTTCCACGCAAAAACTCTTGTTCGGATTTTATTAAATAATATAAAAATGAATGCCACATTTCGTATTAAAACTCATTAAGTTATAAAATTATATAATTGGTATATATATATTTTGTATATTGTGTATTTGTATATTGTGTATTTGTATATTGTGTATTTGTATATTGTATATAAGCCATAGTATATTAAGCTGATTGTCAGTAATAAATATTGCTTTGTGTTTATATTGTTAAACAAATTGTTGAGTGACCTCTTACAAACGGTGACCCTTGAAATGTTCAAATGTACATATTATGTGTAATTATGTGTGCATGTACTTTTTTCAGTTTAGCGGGGTGTCGGTGTTTCATATCGTTTCCACGCTTAAAAAAATAAATTATTTACGCCATTTACATCAGCGTTACAGCATTTACACAAAATCACAACGTTTTGAACTGTTGAATTGAATTACATGTATGTAAACATATTGAGTGCATCCAGGTGTTTTATTTTTTTGTAACACACGGAAGCACCATAATTTAATATTAGTATGTAATGTAATAATTTCTATTAGTATTAGTCATATACATTAGGTCAAGGGTAATTTCTACACAATTCGGAAATCGTTTTTTTTTCAAATGGCCAACTTTACGCTGTCTGTTTCTAAGTAAGTCTCCCTCTCTCCCCCAGCCATTTGTATATTTATGCTCAAAATTGAAAACCAAAAAATATTGTTTATATAAATATTTTGAATTAAGTTTTAAATTGCTAATAATTAATAAAATATGTTTTTGTTAGTTTAGATAAATTTGATGTTCTAATTTTTTTTACTATTTCACTTTATTCGTAGCGAAGCCCGTACCGGGCCGCTAGTAATTTATAATTTATATTGAATTTGGGTTTAATATATTTGGGTATTATAATTAGTCAAATCAAATAAAAAATGTCACGTAAGACGTAGCTGGCAGGACGACAACTGTCGAGTCCGCTAGTATTATAATATATTTTAATTTTCTGACACCTTAAGGTAAATACAATATTTCTTTTTCTGTAATATTATTGAGTTTATTTGTCATTTGGTTGGGCTTTATACAATATTATCTATTGTTTCTTTACTGTGTTTTCTTATTTCTAAAAATTTAAAATATTATTATTTATGTCACAATATATTATATAACGCAGAGATCACGACACATCCATTAATCTAAGGAGTATGAAACTTTGTCATGGTACAGTTGTTAATGACAGCTACAAGTTTATTACTCCCCCATATTTTACAAACACTAATTCACCGAGTCATATAAAAAAAAAATCTGTTTATTCTATTATGGAGCCATCATTGTTTCAAAATGCAAATATAAAATAATTGTAAAACTATAAAGTAAGCTCTATTGCAACTACTATGTTGACTTCTAACAAGCTCATAATTGTGGAATAGGTTATAATTGTGTAAATAAAAAAAAATTAAATGACTGTAAGTCATTTAATTTTTAAATCCCACTAAGGATTTTTAAATACTTATTTTAAGTAAAGGTATATTACAGAAGATCGGTGGAGTTTCATATTGCTGCGGTCCAGGACTTTTGAGATCCGGTTTCCCTCTTCGTTCTGTAGGTTTACTTGGTAACTGCTTGACAAGCCGCGCCCTACATTCCCAACCCCATGGCATTGTAAAAATAATTAGTAAAATAAGTATTTGTATTAATTAATTGTAAACACAATCGAAACGGTTCAAAGATATTAGACGATTGATTATCAAATTGTCATGTTAGTGTCAATTATATTGATGGAATTGAAGTTTTTATTTAAAAAAAAACAAAAAGTATTAGCAGCGCGTATGTAAAACGATTCAAGTATTTATATGATGTAACAATTTAATTATCGTAAAAGTTCGCGCTTAATGGAAAATAAATCTAGGCACACGTTTGGGCGCAATGAAAAGTGCTGAATCGCACATACTGAGATAAAACAGGACATAAAAGACGACGAATAAATGAATCAAGCAAATAAAAAAAGAATTTCTAGGGAACAGGAAATTGAGCTTCACCGGATATCGTCGCACCGGAACGACGTGCGACGGAGGAATGACTTCCGGTCGAGGTGAGCCATCATTTTTCTTCGTATCTATACTGTTATAATAATATTATGGATGTTATTAATGTCGTAATTTAAAGCTGTTTTAAAGCGGAAATAGTTTTGGTGATTAACGACGTTCAAGGTGATAATTTAAGGAATATAAAGGGAATAATAGCAACAAAGGGATACAATATAAACGATTTAGAGATTCATTTATTATGTAGTTACAACTTCTCGATGAAGTGGTGTTTTCTTCTAAAAGTTGGCGATCATTACAGTCATCATTGGCGACCGTAATGGATGTGATACACTGTATTTTACAGTGTCTGCTGCTTTACCCAAACTGCTATCAATTTTTTTAATGGCGTGAAATGCCACTAAGCTTGCCTGTTATTAAATTATACATTCACCAAAATTTTCAAAATAAAAATCTAAAAATATTTAATACCTTATATATTATTACGTTCCCGATTCAGCTTTGATAGGCGTCACAATAAAATAAATTATTCGTAGCCGGTCGATATTGAACCTCGTAGCTCCAAAAGTCACGTCCATTCTAATCAATTTAAGTACAAAAGAGATTAAGATTTACGCTGAATAGACTTACATGTTCTTTATTCTTGTTTCATGTTCAAAATTAACTAAACAATCTTATAGTAAACATTTACAATAGGTAGATAGAAAACTCCATATTTAGGCATAAAATTATTTCTTACTTAATAATCATTTTTTATTTTATGAGTTTTCACTATTAACATAATATAATTTTATATTTCATTTATTCATGACAGTAATGAAAAATTAAAAAGCAAGCAATATTGCCGGCTCGCGGCATTCATTATTCAAGCTATACAACGAGGACACGTAACTCTCGAGCTTTTAATAAATTCTATTATAAATATGCGTCATATTATACTCTGATCCAACTATGCCTTTGGCGCACACACTGCTTAAACAGCTCCATCAACGACACTGTTACACCACATGTTGTTCATCTGCAAAAAACATACATGTTATTACCATCTTGTGTTCCTTCTACTAATTTATAATTATAAATAAATATACTTCTTGTTGTTCCGTAAAAAACTATTTATTTTAACATATCTGGGTTATATACATTGAAATTAATACAAATCTTTCTAGGTTTGTATTAATTATATAATAATTATATTGTATCTATATATTTTAATTATATATTAACATTTATTTTTCCCCCATTTAACTTAAGTTTAATTCAGTCACTATTTATGCTTACTAATAAACCTTGGCAAAGGATCTGCACTAATTCCCTTTAAAATTTATAGTTACTGGGTTATAAAAAAAATTTCAATATAGAACAGGCAAAAATAGCAAACAAAAGACAACTAAGGTAGTTTCTAGAAGATTGTTTCCTAATCCTCAGCTTTATCGCAATTTTTTTTATTTCATTGAATTTTAATTAATAGTTTTTTATTTTTATATTGCATTGAAGATTCTAAGTGATAATTAATAATACTACTGAATAAAAAAAATTACTGCTTTATCACCATTATCAAAACAAATGACAGCGCTAAGATCAAATATATATAAATATACATTACATACCATATAAGGAATGTTAAATTGTTTAAACTATGATCAATTTCTTTAAATTCCTCTTGTTAAACTGTATTAATTTCCAGTGTTGTTCTTCCTTAATGAATACAAAGTTTCGACCACATTTCGTCGCCCAAAAGTAGGTCAGATGGCTAAATGAAGTATGCGGAAAGTTCTTACCCGAACAGCAAAAGTCAATTGAGCTGGGAACTTTTTAAAGTGCTGAGGCAACTACGACTTTTTATATTGGCTTTTATGTTCATCCCATGTTTTAGATCACGAATCTAATTCAAATGTGTCTAGGGGAATTAATTTTGAACGATATCAAAGCAAATATCGTTCAAAATTTAAATACATAATTATTCACTTATCTATGATAAAACTGTGTTATAATAAGGAAATAAGAGGATGTTTCAAGGGTTCATGATTATATTCTAGTGTAGATTAAAGATTAATTTAATTATATGATTGCATGTTGACTTTTTAACAAATAGATACTCGCGTCATCTATAATAAATCACATTAAATATAATAAGATAATCCGTCTATTTATCACTTTTATTACTTATAAAATAGTGAGCTTAAACTTTAGATACTCCAAGATATAACGTGCTTCTAAGATTACAGTCATAAAAGTTTTAATATGATAGGTTTATAGGCGGCGGACGATGTCCACTCAAATACTGCATCATACTAAACCTCAGTAGGTATGTGATCTGACTCAATATCTCTACATTAAAAATAATCTCAATAAACAATTAAAGTTGTGAAGAAATATAACGTAAAGTGGGCCATCATTAGCAGGTTTAGTTTCTTGATTTCAATCAAATATTTATTAAGACTATTATAATTGTTATATTTAATAAAACTTTAAAATTTTCTTTAATTAGATAACTTAATTATCTCCACTATTTGTAATTGCATAGAACATATAACGAACATAATATAAACCAAGTGTTTGTTTTAAAATGTTCCAATGCAGGTTAGTATTGAATGGGCATTCGGCTCGCAATAGGCGCAGCACTGTTGTGAATATGCAACGGACCAATCACAATTTTAGTCCGCTGCACTGTTCTGGCCATTTCGTTCCCGGCCCCGGGCTTCATTATAACCCCGGCGGATTGAAATATCCATACTAATATTATTAACGGAAAGCGCATTTTGTTATTTAGTCGTTATGGTTTCAGTGCTATTTTAAACCTCCGTAAATATTAGCATATCGTGAATTGTACATTTTTGACAAATACTACCTTTTTGTTATTGTAGTATAGTAAGTTCAGTTAGGGTTATAGTTAGTTTTTTATTTATAATCCCTACTACTAGCGAAACCTCTTTAAAGCGTAACTTTTTAGCTTAATTAATAAAAATGTATATCGTTTCAGTGTTAGTCAGCAGAAATATACTAGACCATATATTACGTAGATATATATATTTTGAAATAATGAAATGTCTTTACATTGACGGAGAAGAATACTTTCTGTCGCCATGGATTTTTTTAATGATTGGCTTTACCTTGGGCTTGTACCTTAAATTTGTCAAATAATGTTAATTGAAAAAATGTTAAATGTCTCTGTGGAATCAGCTGCCAGCAGGAGTAGTTTTAACTAATACGATTTGGGGACCTTCAAGAAAAGAGCTTACATATCCCTTGAAAGTCGGCAAAGCTCTGCGGCTCTGTAAGTTCTAGGAGTGACCATGGGAGAAGGATCATTTGCACTAGGTGAACCTCGTTTATCATTGGTTTTATAAAAAACGGAACATGTTAATAAAATAATTAAAATTTCCATTAAAAAAAGTCATATTTATAACTAATTTTAGAAGTTGCAAATCGTATTTGTTTAATAATTTAATTATTTAATTCTTGCACGAACATTGCTCTATATTTCTGGAGTGTGATACAATTATCAGAAAAATATTTTATATTGGAATTTTATATTTAACAAGGATTTGTTATTAATTAATACTATCTTCTTTGAAGTATATTAAGCACTTTGACGAGCAGAATGTGCAATTAACAAGTCAATATGAATACGTATTTTAACAAGGCTTTCTAAAATAATTCGAAAAATTATGTTATATACATTATTTTTTATAAAAAAACTCAATAAGTTGAATATGTTTGATTTTAGACAATTCTATTATAACTTCCGATGCAGAAAAGGTACATTTTAAGTTGAATATATAATTCGCAAATGTATAGTGGAATTAAAATGGGTTGTTTTTATTATTGTGTTATTATAATTTATTTATTTACTTTATTAAAATAAAAAAAAATTACACACATTCACGTTACTAAAATTTTTTTTTCTGTAATATGTTATTCAAATATAAGTTAACTTAATATAAATTCATGTAAAAATATATTTTACGTGACAATAATATTATGATGATGGATTATATTCGCTCGATTGGATAAAGATTTATAGGGCAGAATAAATCTCTGTGTTGGTCGTAAATCCGGAACTTGTACTTGGTTTATTTGATTAGGGCCTTACAGCTATAACAAATTGGTCTATGATATATCAAATAACATTTATTATTATACATCTATCATAGCCAATAATTACTATAAATAAATAATAGAACTTTGATTAAATATTTTATTTGTTTAATTGTCATATATTCATCTACACAAATAAAAATTGTAGTTTTTTGTATAATAAAATAAACTAAAATAATAACACCCAATATAAAAAGATTGGAAGCAGCAACTTTGAATTGAAATAAAAGATTAAGTATCAGTAAGCCTTTTGTATGTAATGTTTCATATTTAGTGGAATTTAACAGATTTTTTTCAGAGGATTTCGACGAGTTTATTCAATAAAATATTATATTCTTTATAGTAATGCTATTTTACTGACATTTTAAAGAACGAACCAACATGCAGGTGACTCAAAATTAAAAAAAATGTTATATACTTATATTAGGTAATTTTGCAATTTTTGGTTATAGACGTTAAAAAGGGTTAAGGTTTTTTAAAAACAACTAATTTTTGACATTTGACATATTTTGATGTCTTACTTACGTTTAGCAATATTATTTTTTGGAATGAGTATTTCTACATCGTTTGTAAATGAATGGAATCTTAAAAATATATTCACAACTATGATCATCATTATATTATTCTATTCTTTATCTTAATCAGGACCTAAAATTTTTATTATCTCTAAACAAGTGATCTAGAAATAGGTGACACAGATGAATTTATTGCGTTATCATAATTCATTTGCGAGTTTACATTTTAATTATTCTGTTTCCAGTATAGCTATAAATTATTCAGTGGGAAAGGCTCTTGTTTTAACAGGATTGTTACTGTGGACTCGTAGACTATTCTAGGATTCGTAAATTTAATTTCATAACTTTTAATGAGTTGATCCTTTGAACTTGTATTACCTGTAATATCCTTATAATATGAAAATAATTTAAATATATACATTTGAAGCAATTATGAAGTAAAAACTCGACAAAATATTGCGAGAGAAATATAATTTTCTTAGGAGATGTTAGTAACTTATACTGCGATATGCTTTACATAAATATTGATTTCTTATATTCTAAGCTAACAATAAGTGGAGCGTCTTATTACATCAAAAGCCAAGGGGGCGATACAGCTAGCGTAGCGTAAAATAGCCTTCTTCCTCGACTAGGTACACTTCAACATCTAAGATCGATCCGTTCTTATCGCCTCTATAAATATCGTAATAATAAAAATATAGAAGAAATAATCTGAATTGAGGGCTTATTCATTCGTAGCTGTTCTCTCGAAAAGATCGAGCATTGACTGTATTCTATATTGTTTTCTTTTATTTATACTCTTAAGTTTTCTTATATAAAACGATTTTAATACAAACATTAAATATTATTTCTTTACAAAGTTTTGTATACAAATTGTTGTTCAATATGAAATAAATGTTTAATAATAGGAGTTTGAGTTTTATTGCTGAGTTTTTGTTTGGTACGTTCGTTGTATTTACAATTTAATTGCCCATTACATTAAATTGGATAGTGCAGATAAAATTTCATTTACATTTACTTTAAAACTATAACCAGCAAAACTTTGCACCCGCCACCCTGCCGTATATTGATGGAATTCTGATACAGTTTTCAAATCTCCATTTAAAACTTGTAAGCTACCTCCACTTTAACATAGTTTAATACGATTTTATTCTTCATGAATAAATGGTATAACGAAAGCTTTCAATTATTTGTAACTTACAAATATTACTAGTATCTATATTGAAATTCATATTAAGAAGTCATCTAAAGACTTCAAAGAATTTATATTAGTTTATAATGAAATTAAGAATCTTTAGTCTATAATAATTGAACTTTAAATGCTAAGTCTACAGAAAAATTAATAATAGAGAAAAATTTATAGACGAAATAGCTAATTTAAGTCAATTTAATGTTTTTAATCGTTTTTACTTGTAAAAACTAATTGATAGATAAAATTTAAGACGACGCTTACCTAATAGTAACGGGATAAATATATATCGCCAATCATTAATTAAACATCTATTTCTATTTTAGCGTTAAGATTTCAATTTCACGTATTAGCGTAAAGAAGACAACCGGTTTAACAACAAATCTATCAACTGGTCCATACGAGTATGTGCTTTTGTGAATATATAAAATATA
>DWCF01001585.1:0-29271 GCA_018230265.1 Delias oraia | reverse complement strand
TTAATTTATAATTTATTCGGTCTGTGGAAGGGTTTGACAGTGACTTGGCGAATGTCTTGATGCTGTCACACCCGTGGGATAACGGGCTAGTGATAAGTGATAACCGGTTCACAGAATACTCAGTGTGAAACGGTACTTGTATTGGTCTATGTTTCGCAGAGTGAGTAACAACTGATGATATCGGAGACCCTTAATAGTGCTGCTTAAGCGGCGTAAAAAGCCGGCAATGCGCAGTCTGTGGCGAAGTCTGCGGCGCGGTTTCTCATGGGCCGCGGTGTTCTCTTACCATATAGGAGACCCACCTACTCCATTGTCCGCTATAGAATTAAAAAAAGTACTGTTACATGTTGGTGTTAGCCATTGATATCACTTCGGACGAACTGATACAATTAATGCGACAGCATATGCAAACGACACGCGTAAAATTGAAGAATTATGAAATAAATCGCAACTATGTTTATCTTGCGTCAACATTTAAATAAAAATAGCTTCTAAACTGATGAATTTCGTTAGAAATAAAATTAAAAAATTTACGTCTAACTTTTCAATACGTATTTTTCATAGGGTATTAAGATCAGACAGATACGACTGATCACTGCTCTCATTCGCTTCGAAAATCAATTTATTCATTCTAGTTCAGTTTAAGTATTGGAGCACAAGAATCTATAGTTAATGTCATATAAATTAGCATTTATGTAGTAAGGACTCTTAGTAGAGTTTAGTAGAACTCTTCTCCGTTGGAAAATGGAAAATATATCATTCAAAATGGCTAGTAGTTCTTATCAATTTGCTAGGATTTTGTTTTTCGATGAAAAAGTGTCATAAAATTGACTTTAAGAGCTTTGTAGCTAACTGGTGTTTATACAACGAAGCGAAAAGTATCGGGTTCGATCTCCGGTCCGATTAAAAATTTATAATTTAATGTAAATTAAATAATTATTATTTATTTAGTCTTTGAAAGGCTTTGCCATTGGCTGGACGTGTGTCTTAACAGTGTTTTACTCGTCGGAAGATCATGCTGAATCCTACGTTAGTTAGGATATTGAAGGTCGATGAAAATATAGCACATGAAAAGCCAGAAACCCACCAAAAGCGTGGATTGTGACGCGGTTGTATAGATCAGTGTGTACCCTATTGGCAGTGGTGATCTCTTACCCTAGAGGAAACCTGTTTTCTTCGGCTCCCGCTATATAAGGAAATATATGAAAAAATATATATGAAATGAACCTCTAATTAAGTACTGATTTGATTTAAAATTATACGATAGCTATTAGGTATTCTTATTTCTGGAGAGATATGTATCTGTGCATAATATACGTTATTTTGGTGATAGGACATTTGTTAGGGCTTAGGTAGATAACATACTGTAGGTTAAATCCGATCCTATCTGGATTTATCTGACAAATATGGAATATTCCATCTTTTAGTTGTACTTTTTTATTTTTCTAGTGATATATCTTATAAGACTGCTTTTATACGCTCAATAAAAGTATATTGTTTAATGATATATGTTTTAAATGTACAAATTTTAAGTTAAAACTCTAAGCTTAAAACTTAAAGGATGAGTAAGTAGGATTTGAATACCGGTAGCGTTGTTAATGCAATTCTGAAGCGTCGCTGGGAATCAGGTCACTTCCTTTACCTGAAAATGGAATCAGAAATGTCTTAAAAGCCCGTCTTCTCTATAACCATCGTCTGCTGAGGTAAAACAGTTTTATTCATGAAACGTATTATAAAAACCGCCTTCCGCGCGCGTCTAGGTTTCCGTTCTACGAAAATATTATTAATAATATATATAATAATAAAAATTGAAAAATTATATGTATATAATGAAAAAAGCTCGATTCTATAAAGCTTATGTATATTCGTAATTTGAAGGTTTTAACGAAAGAAAAACTAGTCTGACCTAAACACTCACGGTAAGTGGTTGTTTAAACAACGATTGAGTGCTATACAATCAATAAAGGGATTTCATTTATTGTATTAGTACAATGTATAAATTCAAACAAAACCCCAATTGTTTTACGACCATAACAACATATCTACAGGTGATACCTACCTACAGTAACTACTTGCTGGGTTCGATTTCTAGCCGGAATAGAGTTTATAATTTAAATGATACATTATATTTAGGCTATGCAAAACGTTGATAGTGGCCGCTATATTATTAAAAAAGATATAAAAACAGTTGATTTCTTTCTTTAAGTTTTTCATAAAAGGCTTTTCCTTTGAAAGGATAAGCGAAGAAGAAATATATTAATTATAGATTTCACAGTGATGTTATTATACGAGAAACCTATTCACAAAACGTGCCTGCCTTTAGGACCGGTTAAAAGCGCTTTCCGAAGTTAAATTAAACGGATTACAGAGTTCTATTCTTATATTATAAAGCAATATAATTAGATATGATTTAAATATCATATGAATAAGTCTACTGATATGAAGTTCCGAGTATGAGGGCACACAAAGTCCTTAAAATAGAATAGGAATGGTATTCAAGTTAATATTCATGAAATTTAAATTGGATATCTACCAATGACTGTTAAAGCTTTTGGAGATTTAAATTTCGGCTTAATTTTACATGGCGTGATTAGGATTTGGGATCGTTGGTTTAATAACCGAACAGTTTTGATGATAATTTTAATTATTTATTTTGCTAACGTACAAAATGTCGGCCTGCTATTATATTAAGTCGGAATACGTAATGGATCTGGTAATATTACTAATTAAAAATTGGTTATATATAGTAAGAATAATTCTGTAATTAGAATCTAACAGTAGAAAAGTATTTTGAACTTACGATTAATTTATATATGAATGAAAGTCGATGTAATTAAATTAAAAACATGTTTTATTTAAAAACACTTACTTGATTATAACATAAATAATTCCATACAATTTAAAGCATGGAGTATAAACTTTAGAATATTACATAGTGTTTAATTAATTTATAAAGCACCCGGTAAATAGTGAATCAAGGTGTTTGATAAATGAGGGTGCAGATTATCTATATAGTAGTGGCTATACCTTACGCCGCGGGAGATCTTTAGAGGATATATATTAATGATAACGGATATTGTTAATTTAATACTTGAAAACTATACAAAAAATCATGCATTACTTGTAATATTTTACTTATTTATTTGACAACAGAGGATGCGGATCTCCTTGATGGCCAAAGAAAACCGCCGCCCATGGATAACCTTGCTACAATCCATATTTGGGTGTGTTACCTGCTTTTTACACTGTTTAAGCGAGCTTCCGTTAGCCTCATTCGCTTAGCGATATACAGTACAAGTAGTCTTTAAATCTGTTATTATGCGAGCTCGTGTATAACTCCGGATGAGCAAACCCAATTAAAACATCAGCATGACTTCTAGCCTTGGGTTGAATTTTTTCTCTACCTTATTATGACATATTCTTCCTACAAACATTGCATAGCCAATATCACGTCTTTATAAATATGAACCTGTTCAATATGAGTATTTTATATAATATAATGTTTTGTCATTTTAGTTAGCATATTTGTTTTAAAGAATAATACAAAACATTCTACAAACAAGGTACGTCTACTATGTTTTAGATTTTATGCATAATACGCTTCAGTTTCACAACTATTAGATACGGCTGCTTTTGGAATTAATTGAAGTCAAACAAAATAAATGCATTTTAGTTTACCTAGTATAATTATTTTATTAGTTTGGACCTAATTTTTTAAATAATATATATAATATACGTTTTTGTATAAATTCTTCAGTCAAATTATCCGTTGTAGAATGTAATCTTTATTTGCGAAAAAAGAATAAATTACTTCCATAAAATATATTTTTTGTATTTATGATTTTTTTACTGTCTGTTCGTTTACACAATAAGAAAATATGTAGGTTACAGCTTTATTAAATAATGTATAGCGAATATAGACGTAAATGAAATACGATCATAAATATATCTACCATTGGAAATGGACATAGATCAAGTGAAACTAGAATAAAAGCTTATATTATGTACATCAAATTGATCTTGACTTTTGCAAAGCTGAGACAAAAAAGAGTACAGACAGAAAAGATTATGCGTGACATCACCTATTTACTGTACCATGAAACGTGATGGAACAAAATTTTAACCGGCTTTCAAAAAGTGAGACATTGTTATTAATTTGACTTGTATTTTTTCTTCCATTTTTGGATCGTTAGCCGTTGGGTATCATTTCAAAATTACTTTTCGTAAACATAATGACAGGTATTTAAAATGAGAAGTAAAATTATGAAATTTATATTTATTATAGTCTTCTAAACCTTAGGTTTATATCAGGACCACCTAATATAGTCTTAAGATAATGTAGACCCTACACCGCCCTTTTTTCAAAGTGTGCTTTTTGCAAAAGTTCCATTGAGAAACCTTAGGGCCGACTAAGGTTAAGGCACGGATCCTACGTGGTCTGTGACAGAAAGAACTATGTAATTTTGAAATCTCAAATATTTGAATAAAAACACAACCGATTAAAAAGAGCCTACAACCCAACATACCGTTTTAAATGAAATTAATTGAATGAAAAGAAATTACTCGAATAATACAGTCGTAATTTTAATGTTTATTAGCCAGATTTACATAATAATTTTACATATTATCTTTTTTTCTCAATATTTTTATGTACATACTGTTCTTTACAACATCTAGTAGGTTGATGTTCTACGTTCAAGCGAGCGTATTCGTCCCGTGACGCGGTCATATCCCGTGGGAGTATCGGGCAACATTCTTAAATTTTCATACGGAATACATTTCACGTGTGGTACATGTTGTGTGAGAATTAATGACCTCGACATTTGTGATACACTTTAAATTAATATTATTCCTATATTCTTACTTATCGCAGTGATACCCTATCAGTTTCAACCACGGGAGAATCTAGGAATTCAAGGATAGTTTTCTCGGGCCTCTGCATTAATTGAACAGATAAAAACTGGATTAGGTATTAATTTTATTTATATTAGCATTTATGTATGGTCCAGATATGACACCACGAAAGCTATTTAATTTTTCAGAATAATATATAAACTATAATCCTAAAAAATAACGTAGCTTTCTATGGGAGAAATTTTTTTTTCAATATTGGTTCAGTAGATCGAGTTATTACACCTCTACAACAAAAATACAAACTTTACCCCTTTATATTAGTTTCATAAAAAAACCTATATCAACTTGTGACAGCCCTAAAAACTAATATTATAGTCTATTATATATTATAATATTATAGTCTATAAACTGTGCTAGTTTAAATTTTTTATTATCTATGCCTACAATAACCTGGAAGTATATTCATTAGTGATGCAGTGATTTGTAATGAACTTAAAAACAGTTTTAATAAAATAATGATCTCTAGCAATCGATCGAATTCAAAGTAATTCTATATTAAATACTCTACACTCTATTTCTTCTTCTATTTATTCGCCAAAGGACTCATTAAAAGAATCTAGTTAAGTTGTTAATATTTGTAGTTCCCATACAAACAAGTTAAAAATGGACACTCCATTAGACGTGTAATTACCGATACGCTTTCAACTTTCAGTCTTACTTATTCTATTTTTTTGAAAGCAAATCATTGCGAATCACGTAAACATTATTCACAAAGGGTACAGTTTTAAATAATATGTCAAATAAATCAGATCAATCAGTTTTTTTATTGAATTTAAGATGTTCACTTCATTTATACTGTCGTAGAGTAAATAAATTATCATTTTATTTTGTTTTGAAATATTCTAGACAAAAAATTATTTAGCAATTCATTCTACTTTAAACTTACAATAAATCCACCTGTGGGAGCGCCATGCTGAAGCATTCATTAGGCCGGCGCGTCCAAAGTGATATCACGAGCTCAAAGAATTACTCAGTGTGAAACGTTACTTGTACAGTATTTTGCAGAGTGAGTGAGGATATCGGAGGCCCAGAAAAGCTGCTTTAGCGGCCTAAAAAGCCGGCAATACAATCAATGCACGGAATGTGGCGCGGTTGTTCATGGGCGGCGATGTTCTCTTATCATATAGGAGACCCATCTGCTCCATTGTCCGAATTGGAATTTTTAAAAAAATTTACATTAGTCCTATGAATGCGACCGGTTGCTCCTAAATTTAGATTTTTTTATACAGCATACTTTGGTTGTGTTGCTGAATTTTAAAACCAAATCGATATAATTTAGTGCAGCCAGTATCCTCACTTACTGAACGACAAACTATAGTACTATTCTTTGATTTTATTTGGTATTCTGGAATAGCCCGATTGATGGCTCTAGCTATCTCTTCAATACCGTCAAAAAACCTAATAAAATTTATAAATTCTATCATGACCGGGAGTCATAACAAGTAAGTTTAAAAACATAAAATATCAAATATTGTTGTGCTTGTATAAATATTTAAGAAATATTGAAAAAAATCTCTTGAAGCTCTTAAGTCGTCCCTTTCGGTTTAGTTGATAAATTTAAAAAATAAACTTCATTTCCTTAGAGATTTCAACATAGATGGTTTCGTTTCAGAGAAATAAATTTATAATCCCATGCTGAAAATCAATCTAAAATTGAAAACCGAAAACGTTTTTTTATACAGATATTTTTAATTCTCGTACATTTACAGAAAAGTATTTGCCTATTAAAAATATTACGGGATGGTTAAAGCTGAAACAAATTTTCAGTGCATATAAAATCTATAATTACTAGACTTTACATTGATTTAAGTACCAAAATATATAGAATTTTCAACTAATTGTTTTGCTACTTTTTATAGTATACGGATAACGGAGGAGGTAGGTCTGTTATATGGTAAAGAACACTGCCGCCCATGGACAACCGCCATAATCCGCGTATTGGTTGTGTTGCCAGTTTTTTACGCCATTCAAGCGGCATATTTAAGGGCCTCCGATATCCTCACTCAGCGAAACACAGTACAAGTACCGTTTCACGTTGAGTATTCTGTGAGCCCGTGGTATCATTTCGGATGAGCCGGCAATTAGTGCGTCCGCATATGCTTCAGCATGGCACGGCTCTATATCTGTATAAAAATAGTAGAGTCGGATACTTTATATATTTCAAACATAGTTTAAATCTAAATAGTTATTATTGTATATATTTTGCTCTTGTGAACTTTCTTTTAGTTATATAGCGAATATACAATTACCAAAATATCATGGCCATTAACTGTCCAGTCTAAATGGCAAAGTGAGGAACGGAAACTAATCCCCAAAGAGCCCTCGTTTGCTCTACTGCTTCAATCCCGATTCTATGAATAATAATATGATCTATAACAGCGATAATGCCGGCCTAACCTAAATTAGTTAGAAGCGAAGAAAACATTTATAATTAAAACAAAACCATTTTGAATATTAACATTGAATTTATTTGTAAAGAAAATATATTTCTTTAATATACGTCATGGCAAATACGGATTATTTTGTGATAGTGCAAAATAAATAAATAAACTAAAGTATTATTGAAGGAATTGTAAATTTAAATAATTGACTTTTCATCATTTTTCAGTCATTTTTCAGTTTTTAAGATGATTTAAGTTACGTTGTAATTGTGTTTTATAAATTTTTAAATTTTATATTTAGAGCAACACATGATGTACTTTATTTAAATTACAATCCGTTATAAAATTTGTCATATATATTTTTAACGTAATTATTGTATCGAAAAACTAAATCAAATATAATAAATTTTAAGGATAAAAAAAAATCCATTTGTCTTATTCTTAATGAATAATTTTCATTGTCATATTGTATGTATATACATGTCATTTCAATGTCGTGAAACATCAAAACAGAATAGAAAGAATACCAGATAGATGGATGATAGGCAATTCGTCGCTGCAGCAACAAAATATAAAATCAGGCGCGTGATATTCTAACTAGATTTGTGACTAAATGATCCAGAACTCATTTAAATGATACCGCAAAAATTCAACAATAGAGAAATAACTAATACCGCAGTAAATTTTTTAAATCAGTAATATTTTAGAAATAGAAACAATTTTACAGCGCTCTCTAGAGAGCAATGTTTCATTGGCTTCAATCACGACCAGCTAGGAACACATTTGTCATGGCAGGCCGATATTTTTGTGGGAAACATGTCATGTTGTATGGAATGACATAACCATTAATTAGAATTATGAAATCGAATATAATGTATGTATGTGTATAAGTACTAGTGTTTTCATTCTTTTGGAATAGAGTCTTTAGGTTATAAAATGCTGTGTTGACTATTTCGTTTGATTTTACAAAATTGAAGAATTGGTTTTTAAGAATTTTAAAAATCAAATTTATAGTAATAAAAAGATCAATATAATTATGATGAATTAATTAAAGTTGAACTATCATCATCATAATATAGTACTTTGCGGTGAGTGAACATTTTTTTTAGTTAATTCGATTAGATATTTCATTTACCCTAGTTAATGAAATATCTCACTGTATTACTCTGTGTGATAAAGTTTACGATTATCATGGTGATTTTATATTTTAAAACGATGGCATAAACTGTGTAAGCGGTCCACCGTCTATGGAAACTCCTCGCCCTTCAGAGGCACGGCTGCATTTCCAGCCTTAAAACAATATGTACGCTCTTTATGCTATAGTGAATAATGGAGCAGATTGCTCTTCTATATATAAGGTAAGAGAACACTGCCACTCTTGGACAACCGCACCACAGTCCGCACATTGGTTGTGTTGCCGGCTTTTTACACCATTTTTAAGGGCCTTGAATAACTCATTCATCTCACATTGAGTATTATGTGAATCCTTGGTATCACTTTGAACTAGCCGCCCCAATTAGTGCGTCAGCACGGCTTTACCACTGGCAGCGGTCACTGAACTCACTGCACTGAACGGTCATTTTGACTAAATAATTATTAATATTCCTTTATTTACATAAAACTCTCTAACGCTCTGCAAAAGAAATGATTTACTATGTCACTCTGTAATCAAGTTAATAACCAATATTAATAATATTGTACCATAAAATAGTATTTCCAATTCATTAAAATCTGTTCTATTTTCTATTTTATATTAAAAGATTCAAATAAAATGATTTTTCATTCAACCTTTTTCAGTAACAAAAAATACACCGTCCTGTGCAATAGTTTTTATAGATACAAAGGAAAAAAAGGTTACTGAGAGGTTTTACCAAATACCTCAAATCTTTTTTCGTTATATTGTATGCAGCCTTTAGATTTCAGATAAAGTTCCCTTTCATGATAGATTTTGAATCTAAATTAAATATTGCCTTCAATCTAACAATCAATAAAAACCTCTTGGATTTAGCAGGCCAAAGAAACTTTAATGCATGCTAGGCTAATCCAGATATGCAATAGCTGAATACAACACATCCTTAAATATGGAATAATACTGTATAAATATTAAATTTGAACTTTAAAAGTTTAAAATAAAAGTGGGCTCAGTAAGCCAAGAACAACATCAACCAATATGAATTATCTGTTTCCATTCGTAAGAATGTTATTACATTATTGTTATTATTCTTCAGGTATACATGGAGGTCCAAGGGGTCCAGCAGTGGACGTTTTACCGCTGAAATGAATATAATGATGATTCTTAAGAACTCAACTCAATCATACATAACAAAGTACCTATAAATAATTTTAAATAAAATTGTAAGTACTACAAAATAGAAGCGATGAAAAATACCATTCCAAAATGATTTTGAGAATGTTTTTCGTCTTTATCGGTTCTATGAAATAGTCAACCTGTCAAAAACCTGTGCCTTTTTAATTTATGGTCATATATAAATTTAGTATAATGTAGCAAAGTGAAATAGATCGTCACCACATTTGATAGGTGTCTCGCGACTAAAAATATAATAAAAATGACGGATGAACGAATCTTTTATTATTTGACTATATATAATGTATGTCATGTACAAACGTGGTGTTTTTTTCTTCAAGAATAGAAACATCATAAAAATAGCCTAATCAATCAAACCTAATGTTACTTTTTTATTGATACATTTTAGAATTCATCTTAATGTATACTTAATTAGTATGGATTTAAAACTGTTAAGCGTGCGTATTTATAAATGGGCTAGCTCTTCCGAAGTGATACCACAGTGTAAAAAGCCGGCAACACAATCAAAGCGCGTACAGTGGCGCGATTGTCCATGTGAGTGGTGTTCCTTTACCATATAGGATACCCATCTGTTTCGTCGTCCGCTATAACATAAACAAAGAGATAATTATTTAAAGTAGAGTTTTGTTGCATGAAGTATATGTATCACATTCGCATCAACAATAACAGAATCTACTTAAATATAATTCAATATATTTCGTTTATATATACAAAACAACATAGGCTATATGAATAGTTACGCATGTCGTGTTTGAAAATACAATTCGACTTGCCGTTTCAATTTTGCGGTCTTATTCACCCAAGTATAAAATAGCTTAAACTAAAAGAACATTCACATTGTTCGTATAATCCACAATAGTGTTTAAAATATTTCACACAATGCGCTTAACGAAGCAAGAAAATTTACGGAGCGCAAAGACAAATGCTCTAATTGTTTTGTTCACAAGTTTTAAACACATGAGTTTGTATACATTTTTATTGCATTAGAATATTATTTCCATGAATAAATATTTTTCCAACGAATATTCTTATATTGAATGCTCTTGTATCAATATTTGTTATAAATACTAATTGATTGAATGATATAATTAAGTTTATTGAACTTTAAACTAGAAACTTTTTAAACTTGAAAGTTTGTTGGCATAGATAGATTATCTTTTACGATAAAACTTTTAAATAGATTTTTATAACACTTTGTAATCATATCGCTAATAATAATAACTATATCTTAATATATATAAATCTGCTGTCACGATGTTTGTCCGCGATGGACTCCTAAACCGCTTTCGTTCAAATTTGCACGCAATACGCAGTTTGGTCCAACTTGAGAGATAGGATAACTTTAATCTTTAATTATAGTCGCAATTTTATTTTATTGCAGATTATTTGTCTATTATTAGTTGACAGTCACAATTATCTGTTAACTATAAAAGATTCTAACAGATGTCGATACTTTTCGACTGGATTAAGTAAGTAATCCATAGATGGCACTACCATGTTAAACCGACAATCGTGTCATATAAGTTACAATTCAATAGCACGATTACCACGTGTTTGAAATAGCGTGAAATTCAATTATTTCTACTTTTTTAATTTTTGGTGTTAGCATAGCCAAACACATGTTACGTAGACCGAAGTGTAAATCAAATTCAAATTATATTGACGATAATACAGTGAAATTATTCCTGCTTTTTACTTATTTGTGCTTAATAAACACGAAAGTTTGTTCCGATGGATGTTTTTTATTCCTTCACGCGAAAATACAGGACGTATTTTAGTCAAACTTTGTAATAATAATAATAATAATAATGTAGCTTAACATAACACATAGATAACAGTTTCTAATTGTATTGTGCAAACATGACAATATTTAATAGAAACACGTAAATCAGACTCGGTGGGTAGTGTAGCGGGCAGAACGACGTATGCCGAGTCTACTAGTATATATATTTATTTTTTATATGTATATATATAAAATGATATAATATACATCAACCAAAATATAGTAAAAAGTATCCGATAATTCGCACCCAGTATATGGCATAATGGACTAGAAAAAGTTTGCCGGGTCCACTAATTAATAAATAATACGTTATTTGATACTTAAAGACTTATCTACAGCCATCAATAACATAACGTATAGTGTTATTTTAATCCTGTATACTCTTTTGCACTAAATTTGCACTAAATAAAATTTAAATGTTAAATTAATATTTGATTCTTAATCTTAAAGCAACAAATTTCATATTAATTTTCATAGAAACAGGACAATTCAAAAAAATTTTTGAAGATACAATAATCCAGGGCTAATAAAGGTTTCGGAAAATAAAATAACCATTGGCTTCCTGATAAAGAATAATACCGACGTTTCAATTCCGTTAAGAATATAAAAGATAAAATTTTCCCTTTGCATTTTATTTCTGTTTTCCTGCGCCTTTGTTCTGAATGATTTATGGAGTACCAACCTTACAAAACATTACACAACCGAATGCAACTAAATAGAAATAAAAGACGGCTTCACATGTTCGAAGTAAATGGGCGGAAAATATTGCGGTTCATGTTTATATAACGTACGAGTATTTGCTTTTAAGATTGAATTTTAGATTTAGATATTCTTGATTAAAGATCAAACCAGCTCAGTTTGTTTTACTTGTGTGACTAGAGTAAGTTCGATGTCTCAAGAAAGTTAGTTTAAAAGACACATTATCACAAACTTCTACGTTGTTTGTACAGATTATAGACGTAGAAATAAGTCTGCCTTTTGTTTAATTAAATTTTAAAATTAGTTTAGATATAATAAATTTAAGAAATATCAAGTTTTCTTTTATGATATTTCTGGCAAAACGAGCATTGAGTGTTTTTTAAAATACATAGCACAACTAGGTTGAGCCATTTTCAGATAGAATTCAAAAGGGAAATGGAAGAAGCACTCACACAAAAGCTAATATGATATAAGTGTATTCTTTACTAAAACACACTTTATATTCAATGGTACATATGCATAATTTATGATACAGCGTAAGCAAATAAAATATTTTTACATGTCTATTTTGTTTGCTGCGAAGTGTTCTATAATAATAACGTCGCATTTTTATTATCTTCTCTTCCCCTTATTACTTCGTGATTCAGTTTTTGTAGACTTGTGTGGCTCTAAAATAATTCCAAATGAAAAGTAGCAGCATTTCTTTCACAATAACATGAGTCTGGATGATAATTATTTCTCTTTCTAAAACTTTTTCACTTTTAAGTTAAATAAAATATAGTGAACTCATTTTACCTTGCAATATAATTTAACATCATAATACTCTAATTGGAAATAATAAACCAGACACGACGTTTTACTGTTATAAAATTGTTGCATTTCTCTCGTCTGTTATAATTTTTAAGTTTATTATATAAATTAATGTTCCGTCCGGACTGTTCCATTAAAACAATTATAAAATTTAGTTACGTTAAGTAAAAACAGATTGTTTGTTACAGAAATTACTATATTCAAATAATTATTTATCAAATACTAAAAATTATATATATTTGATAAAATAATATGTTCCACCCGAGGGAGAGGCATGCCAAAGCATATGCTTATGCACAAATTGGGCTGGCTCTTCCGAAGTGATACCAAGGGCCCACAGAATACTACGCGTCAAACGGTTCTTGTACTATGCTTCGTAGAGTTAGTGAGGATAACGGAGACCCTTAAAAGTACCGCTTAAGTGGCGTTAAAAGCCGACAACACAACCAATGCGTGAACTTTGGAGCGGTTGTTAATGGGCCGCGGTGTTTTCTTACCATATAGGAGACCAGCTGCTCTATTATCTGCTATGGAATAAAAAAAATACAAAAATAATTATAATTTACCTAAAGCCTTTAAGTAACCGCAATGTTAACCACAGCTTCTTGGCACTTATTGAACATAACACGTAATTATGACCAACTAAAACCAATTTTGTAGTTTCAAATTAATTAGAGGCTTACAAAAGACGATATCAAAGCTTTGGTTGTATTATTAGTTAATAATAAAATAGCCTCTATAAAAGAAAAGAGCCTTTTCTTTTATAATAGACATATATAATCTTCGATTTTTAAGGCTTATTTGTGATTGTATTATTTTAAAATTTTTTATCAAAGTGAAAAACTTTATATGAAGTGGGCTGTGTTAGGATAGTAATCTCGTTTAGCTGTGCATGAATAGAACTTGTTAGCGAAACGTATTATTTGGACTTTAAAAAATTTCCATTTCATACTATCTGCATGTTTATAAGACTACGACTTTACTATATTAATTTCTTATGACAATGAGTGTAGGCAAACCATTATTTATAGTGATTCTTTATGATCTCTATGTATTGTAAAAGTAATTTATATCAAACAATTATTCATACAATAGATTTTATGATTATTATTTTATGTTCATATGTTAAATTGAGCAAAGAGCATAGAAGCTGAGAGGTTTTGTAAGATGTAGCCAGGGATCCTGTGTTTTAATACCGGTCGTAATACAAAATCATAATTTATTCTATCTTAGGAAGAGCTTGACTGTAGTCCGCCGTGTATCTTAACACTGTCTTACCCATGGAAAAAACATGATGAAGAATATGCTTACGAACTAATTGGGCCTGCTCGTCCGAATTGATAATGACGATATCTGAGGCCCTTAAAATGATATCACAAAAACGGCGTAAAAAGCCGGCAACACAACCAATGCGCGAACTGTGGCGCGTTTGTTCATGGTATGTTCTCTTACCATATAGAAGATATATAATATATATATATATCATCTGCTATAGAATAAAATTCTTTATTTTGAAAATTACATTATTGACAAATTATTTTTCAATTGTTAATTATAATTGACAATGATAAATAATTGTTATTATGACATTATCAATAATTTATGTTAAATTGTTTATGCCCTACGCTCTTTGGTAAAAATAAGAAATCTGATATTTTTCTTAAAGATTTTCAGCTTAAATTATATAAGAAGACCTTATAGTTAATTAACTAAAAATTTTTTTAGCAAAAATATTTAAAGAAAAGCGTGTTTTCCACCTTTAAGTGGAAGCCTGTAGAGGATTATTCGTTGTGCTTTTTCTGTAGCATTTCTCTCTTTGACCTTTTAAAGTCGTATTTCTAATACATAGTTTAAAGACGAGAAAAAATTATCTTAAGCTTGTTTTATACTTGACTTTTAGTCTTAGAATCTAAATTTATTATGATGTAGAGGTTTACCCTTATGTTCAACCTTTTTTAGCTTAGAAGAGATAAACATTTTGACTTTCAATGGGTGCTTGTATCCTTGGTTTCGAATCGAAAAGAATTCGGAAAGATATAAAATATATTTATAATGTAACTGATAAAATATGTTCCGATTTAATGTTCACTTGATTTAAGAATACCTACTGACATTACAAATTAATGAGTGTTTCATTTAAACAAATTAAAATTGACGTGTTAAAATACGCTTGAAACGAACTTAAGAATAAATAAACAGATCCTATTTAAAACTTCAATTTTAAAGTAAGCTACAGTCTTGGTAAGGATTTTGCATTTGATTTTTATTTTATTTTATACATTTTAAAACCTTCGTTATAGCTGAGCGATTTTGTAAGCTACTGTGAAATCAGAAATACCAGATCCGGTGTAAATAATTTGTTTAACTTATTCTGTTTGGATAAGTAGGATAGTGGCCGTAGGAATGTTTTAACAGCGTATACCCTGGGGAAAAGAAGATACTGACGAATTTATTAGGCCGGCTCGTCTGAGCGAAGATATCGGAGGCCCTTAAAATTATACTACTCATGCGGCGTAGAAAGCCAAAAACACGAACAAAGCGCGGATTGTTGTCTGGCTGTTCATGGGCGCTTCTGATCTTTTACTATAGACGCGACCTCCCTACTCCAATAAAGAAAGTATAATAAAAAATCTTATCAATTAAATATAAATCTTATGTACTTTCTATTAATTATAAATGAATAAATTTATGGTTACTCTGTTAACAAAAAAAATATGTTTATCCTACAATAGATCATTTTAATAGTAATAAGTATATCACTCAGAAACCAAAAAAATGACATTCCGTTTATAGACATTGCCAACGTTAAGCGCGGTAATAATCTAATTAAGAAATATTAATTCTAATAATTATATATGAACTTGTATGACATATAAAACATTTATCCAAGTTGTCTATATAAAATAATGGACTAATAATTTCCATTCTGCTTTTAATAGTGGCCAAACGAAATAAATGAAGATATTATTTCATTTTCAAATATAAATTTTTACTATTAAATTATCTTATTCAAATATAGGCGTACACTCTTACTCTTACCATTATACAACTCATGTGATCACTAAAGTTATGTAGGATTGTGGTTATATACATATATATCATCGTTTCAATAATAAAATCATGTCAATTGAACACTCTTCAAAATTAGCAATGTTAATGAATTAAATACGTCAAATAATTTTTGATTATGGAGTCACTATAAATTCAATTAAATCAGGCAAGTTGTGTCATTTATATCTTCAGAAAGATATAAATGACACAACTATAATTTCTTACTATATATAATTTCTTACTATATTATAATTTCTGATTATAATTTCTTCGATTTTTATGAAATTTATAATGACAATTTATACTTTCTGTTGAATTATAGGTTTTTTTTATGAAAACGGTGGCAAAAGAGCAGGTGCCTCACCTAAGAGTAACGATCCTTCACCTGTGCACAACACTAGCCCTTACAGAGCCGCGCCTGCCTTGTCGGCAAATAGTACCATCTCAATGAAAAACAAAATATAAACTCGTGTAATCGTTTAAGTTTTTTACTCGAGGCCTATGTCTAGCAGTGGACGTCTCAAAGCTGAAATGATGAATCGTTTTAATTGGCGAAATTAAAGATTCTCGATAACGTCTGCTGGGTCGAATTACATTTTTACTATATTAATTGATTTCGGGGCAGATAGAACTTTTTTATGGTAAGAGATCACTGCCTCCCATGTACAATTTCGCATCAGACTGCGCTTTGGCTGTGTTGCTGGCATTTTAGCCTACTTGAGTTGTGTTACTTCAGATCTGCGATATCATAATTCACTAATTAAAAGACAGTATAAATAGTTTTTCATCCTGGTATTTTTTGAGCCCGTGATAATTGGAGTTGACTAAATTAGTGCGTCAGCATATTCTTCAACATGGCTTGTCTACGGGTGAAAGAAATTTCAATTCAATAATTGTTCCAAAATGACTTGCAAAAGCAAATAAAGAGTGCGGAATAATTTTCGCTCTGGCATCGCATTGATATTCAAATTATATACACGAATAAGCAGGCAGATACTTTAACAATAACGAAAGTGGCATTGGACGAGAATGGTTTACAGTTTAAAGTAGATTTGTTTTAGTAATGGCTGTTAAAAGTACTGTGTTCATATGTTTTATAAATTGCATCCACTCTCAATTATTAATATTATTAAACAAATATAGCGATATAAAATCCGCCTGCTTATTGGCATCATTTGTGTGACATTTTATATGTATAAAAAAGAAGATTTTTATTAATAATTATATGTTTTTTTATGTAAAAGATGGCAAACATGTAGAAGGCTCATGTGCACTCACACCCATGGACACCCATATAGGTCACACACCCCTTGCAAGTCCGCGAATGTGTTGCTGAGCTCTTAGGAATAGGAACGCTCTTTTTTTGAAGGTCCCCAAGTCGTTTTATTTGGAAATACCACTACAGGCAGAGTGTCTACAGAGTGGTGGTGCGCGGTACAAAATATCTTAACAAGTGATATTGATGAAACGTATTGTTGTTTTAAAATACCTAAAAAATCTTTATAATTAACTACTTACTCTTATAAAAGTATTTAGCTTATGTAAAAATCTTATATTGTTTAATTAATTATTATTATATTTTTAATTTTTAGTATATAGCTAAAGATGGCGCCAGTAGCACGTTAATGAAATAAAATATCATATCATACACAACATAACAAAATAAATGAATGCATTAAATAAATGATTGTTTGTAAGCGTATAATTTGTAGGACAGAAGTGAAGCACGAACGAACAGGGAACATCCATTATGGTAAAAGCCTTGGTGTTGGAATACAGTGACTCTTTCGCGCTGTTTTGCCTCATTTTTCTTAGGCACTCAAACAGATGTCTAATCACAAGATATGACATGTTAATGTATTTTATATAAATAATACATATTTTTTATTTGAAAAATTCAAATAACATAAATCTTTGAAACGGTCGCATAAAGTAATCGAAAATAAAAAATATTTTTATAGCCTTCAATATGAAATTTAGCATCACGGTGTAATCAATTCATACAAAATGACATAGATGCACTATTTTAGGTATAAGATACTAAGTACGTGTTCTAATTATTTGGCGATAATAACTTAATTTTACTCATACAAAAAAACGAATTAAAGAATGGGTCATAAAATAAATGTTACAGTTGGACTGTCTAAATATATTTCATGAAACATAGGTTCAAAGTTAGGATTCTGAATGCCCAATAATTTTTCTCTCGTGTAATGGAAATATTTTTGGAGAAAGTGGTAATATTATATCGTAAATAGTCCTAAATATATGTCTGAATAACAACAGTATTTGATATCGGACTGATATGACACCTGGCTCTAACTATAAGCCGTACAACAAAGCGGGAAAAGCAATGGTTATTGGGGCACAAATTCCACACCCCGGCCGGCGCAGGGTGGTAAGTCCTACCACCATATGGGTCACTATCTGTTCAGGTTTGCAGGAAACCACTCTATCCAGGATCGATTTCATTGGAGCACCATGGGGAAGGTCTACTTTTTTATGGTATAGCGGGCTATGGAGCAGGCGGGTCTTCTCTGTAGAAAGAGATGACCACCGCTCGTGGACAACCACACCACAATCCACGCTTTGATTGTGATGCCGGCTTTTTACGCTATTTTTATGGCATAATTTCAAGGGCCTTCAATAACTTTACTCATTCATCAAAATACAGAACACGTATTGTTATACGCATGGATTCTTTGAGCCCGTAGTATCACTTTGGACGAGCCAGCCTAATAAGTGCGTCAGCATATGCTACAGCACAGCTCTCAAAAAAGACGCTAACCGACTGACGATGATAATGATAATAAATGAGTAATTATTTAAACGCTTGCGTCATCTAGTTATGTAGTTCGAAGTTCGCTGTGCAGTTGACTGCAATGAACGAACAATGCCGATGAGCGATAACTCGATCCATTTATTGTAACAAGCAAATGGATCGTTACGGAACCATTGCGGAAACTTCATTTAGTTTTAACGCTGCGGATTTCAACTTATCAGGTGTTATTGGGCGATTTTTAACCAAACGATTTACGTTCGCCGCTTAAAGTCACTATTGGTTAACGTTTCTACTGTTTTTAAATGCCGCCTTTTGACTATATTTTACTTTATACATAAAGTGTCTTTAAAAGTATTTTAATTAACCATTAAGCCTCGTATCTTAATGGTTATAAAAGTATACCATAAAGCTAGAGATGTCGGATTCGAATCCCGGTCCAACAATTATAATTTAATTTATAATTTATTCGGTCTCTGGAAGGACTTGACATTGGCGAGTGTCTTAATACCCGCATATATAAATGTCGCACACGTGGAAGATCCATGCTGAAATATATGCTGACGCACTAATTGGGCCGTCTCGTCCGAAGTAATACCATGAACTCACAGAATACTGTGCGTGAAATTGTACTTGTTCTGTGTTTCGCAGACTGAATTTGACTGTGGTGCGGTTGCTCATAGGCGGCGATGTTCTCTTACCATAGAAGACTCACCTGCTCCAGTGTCTGCTATTTAATAATAAAAAAATAGAAGACAACTAAGCAGTTTTTGTTTTATTTATTGTAGGCTCACATTTTAGGTAGGTGCGTAGGTAAGTAGATTAATACTTAGGGAAATAAGTAGGCAGCACTTTAAACCTGTCAATTCTGTATTTTGTTTTCGAAATAATAAAAAAAACTTTAATTGCTTATATTGTAAACCTATACCGCCAGTTTTAGAACTAGTCATTACGCGATCACGATCAGTAATAGTAATATTGAAAGCGATGGTTCTATAACTCTAGAAAAATTATTATTAAAAGAAAGAAAAAAAACCCTTAAGCTTTTAAAACCATTCATCAAAGGGATTACAATCTTTGAACAGTTTAAATTATATAAGAAAAAAACTATGGAATCTTTTGCTTTGAGACATCACTTAAGGCTGTATAATCTGATCCAATCCAATTAACTTCCTCATCGATTTTGTATAATCACTTGATCTATTGTCAAAGGCAGTTTTATAAATTTTGAGTAGCACTCAATGTAGGCTCGTCTGGACATAATTTCATTCACTTTACGAAACCAAGGGACATTTTAATGATAAATTTAATTTTCATATAACAATAGGTCTCAAAAAGACCTTTTATATGTATTACGTACATATAAAATATTTTGTAACAATATATTTTGCTTAAGTCCTTCAAATGATTCATGAACTGATATAATAAAATTTTGTGTGTTTAAGAATTAAGTCTTTGGAAGAATGGTTCATTTTAGATTCTTTTTTTAGTATATGACATGAAAAATATATAATTATAAATTTTTACCTTTACACCAATCTTTAATAGCGACAGTAGTATTTAATCAGATAATACCTATGGCAAAAATCGCTGGGCTTGGCCAGTGATACTATAAAAATGTCATAATCAAAATCCATACAAATCTTATCTAATCTCATGAAAGACTTTAAGCCCTACAACATAATTTACTAGTTACATCTCAATCACTATTGAGATGTATCGACTTAATTAGCAGACACTCGTCAAAGTCTGCGCGAAAGTTTTAATTGCTGGGTGTTACTTCTCGATATAATGCTTATGTGACGTACAATATCTTTTTAAGCTCAGCTCGAATACTTTTCAGTCAGAAGCCCCTTTTATATTCTACCGTAGTTAGTTCATACGGCTGTCATCGTACGAAGACAGCTTCAGGTTTTCTTTTTGTATTCATAGGTTGTATTAATAGGAACAGACTTACAAAATGAAGCACATACATATCGATTTTTGTCGTTCCACAACTGAGCAATTATTAATCCATTTCATGCTGCCACTCTGCCAATACACAGTTCTTTAGAAACTAATACCATGTAGAGACCTTTCAAAAAGAGCGTCTGTCTATTCCTATTAGGTTCTGCAAGGACTAGGGATGGCCATGGCCGAAGGACCGCTTATCCTTGATGAGACTTTGCTCATTTACCACCGTTTGTAAAAAAAATTAAATGTATATTAAAAATATTTGTTTAACATAACATCAGGTAGTCTTAATATCAAATCTACAAATAATATGTTCTGTAGGTTAAACAATTAGCCAAATTTAATGACATTTCTGCCCAAATCTGTTAATCTTTATCCAAAATCAAATTGCACCCATGGAAGAGACAAACTGAAGCATATGCTGACCCACAGAATACTCAGCGTGAAATGGTAGTATTACTAGAAACAATGCTTCTACTGTTTTTTTTGCTAAATGAGTGATGATATCGGAGCCTTTTAAAAATATGGCGTGGTTGTCCATGGGCGACGGTGTTCTTTTACCATATAAGAGACCAGCCTATTCCCTTATCCGCTAAACCATACAAAAATATATACATTTTATCACTTAAAAACATATACTAGCAATTCAAACAAGATAAAATGCGCAAAAAGAGTCTTATTGCATTGAAAAATGCTGGTCCAGTGTAAAATCTAATTACATTCGGAATTAAATATAATTACAAGTGCAATCCAAGTCTAATAGAAAAGTTAATAAAAACGGAATTCTTATCCGGAAACAGATAAATGTCTGCACTGAGAACTAATCTCTTCAAGTTAAATAAGACTTAAATAAACAACTTAAAGGCGAGATTTAATGTGAAATGTTCTTTATTAAATAAAGCTAAAAATGAAAAAAAAAATGTCATGATATAGCTCTGGTATAAATCTTCCTGCTTTAATAAAGCAGTAATAAACTGATACATTTCTATGTTTTACTATTGCGTTGATGAACCAATTAATATGGCTTTATAATTTACATATAAAAAGAAAAAAATTATACGATATAATATATAATATATATTAACGTATGTATTGTACAATAAAACCAACATATTTTGTTATTGAGCTTAAATATCTATTTCCTTTACAAACACAAAAGGTTTCTCCATTATTTTTCAGTACTTATGTTCTGCAGAAATTTGCATCCACCTGTAACATAAATTATACTATCTACCTCTGTGTGTAACTAAATTTCTTTTCCCGGGTAGGCATGATATATGGATATTTGCATTACTTTTTATATTTCGTAACCAGCCCACCTCTATTAATGTTTTCGACTATAGTAATTGAGGAAATGTGTTTGCTGATTATTTAAATTAAACATAATCAAAAGAAAAATATATCTCATTTTTATAGTAGAGCGGACAATGGATCAGGTGGGTCTCCTATATGTTAAGACGACATCGACGGCCATGGAAAACCGCGCCACAGTCGACACATTGGTTGTGTTGTCCGATTTATAAGCGGCATTTTTAAGGGCCTCCGATATCCTCACTCAGCGAAACACAGTAGGTATACCGTTTCACGCTGAGTATTCTATGAGCCTGTGGTATCAATTTGGACGAGCCGGCCCAATTAGTGCATCAGCATGGATCTACCACTGGTGCGACAGTATTAAGACACTTTCCCGGCCACTGTATAGCTCTTCCAAAGACCGAAGAAATTTTAAATTAAATTATAATTGTGCGAACCGAGACTTGAACCCGGAACGTAACGCTACGTGGTAAACTTATGAACCCACTTAGCTATGAGCTCTCAGAATATATTAACGAGACTATAGATACTTTTAATTGATGCGTAAAGTTAACCTGCTGAAACTTTCTTAAACAATAATTACTGTGATATTGACGAAGGTCAAGGAGTATTTCACACTTGGTGGTAAATTTTGAAAATGGTTAAAAGTGCCGGTGATTTTCAAGCATATCAAAAAAATAACTTAGACAAACACTAATTGCGAGTCTTTTAATTAGCGAGGAGTTTTGCGTCTACGATTCCTACTAACTGCTACTAAGGTGTAAAGGCGAATCAACGTTTGAAGTGTAAGACGGAGGGGATTGAGCCAGACTCTGCGAGTGCCACTCAAAACATCAAAGGAGAATTTTATGTGATGCAACCTGGCAGTTGACATTCTACACTCCTTTTTTGAATTTATATTTTTGAAAGCCTTATACGAATACTCATAAACAAATATTTTCGATCAAAACTTTTCATTAACGTAACCTAAACTAATTTAAAACGACATTCGTATGGCATACCGAAAATAGCAACATTAAAAAGATACTAGTTTTACTCAATTGTGAGGGAAATTACTGAATACTTTTAAAAAATTATGTTATAGACAACGGAGAATTCTATATGAGGAGAGAACACCACCGGCCATGGACAACCGCGCCTCAGTCCACGCATTGGTTATGTAACCGGCTTTTTACGCCACTTAAGCAGAATATTTGTGTCTGTATATAATAATAAATCAAAGAATTTAATATAGTAGAACATAAAATGTAAAAATGGTTCCAAATGGTAAACCGTTTAATTATTATTTAAATTTATTAATTAAAACTTATTAAATTTATAGGCCATGTGTTCTTTACAATCAAGCAATGTAATAAATATAATCATATAAGTTTATTTAATTTATTTAAAGCTATTTTATAGGCTTTGTAAATATTTTATGGACTTGCTACAGCTTTACTGTAGAGTCCACAACTATCATTACAGTAATGTCACTGATGTTCATCATTCAATGTTTGTACGTTGCATTTTGTAACTTATAATGTTTTTCAGAGATATTTAATCAAATACTTTTATATAATTTATGATTAAAACATCGCGTAAACTGAAAACTTTTGTTTTTCCAATCAACCAAGCCATGTTGGGGTGCAAATTTCTGCATATTTACACCCTTGCCTTTTGTTTAGGAGGGATTGAGGTGTAAAGGCATTGAGTGGCTGAGATCAAAAGAAAGCTCTCAGAACAACTATGATATAATGCTTTGAAGGATTGTATTTGCAGCTGTTTAATAAAGGTTTTCAGCTGTTTAAAATACGGGATTTTATAAATTTGTTGTGCCGATATCTTTATTAATACACTGATTCTTTATGAAAGATAAAATAAAATTTGTACATTCAAGTATCTCTGGCAAAAAAAACATATTTATTCAGCGTGAATTTATATAACCTTAAAACATTTTATAAGTATAACGACAAAAAGCATTTATTTATAAAACTAAGCGTGATAACCGATCGATAAAAAATAAAAATCAAAAAATAACATATTCAAATAGTTATAAAATTAAATTTAATATATATATATATATATTAAATAAATAAATTATATATATAATTCAATAAGTATATTTCAAATATAAATATTTCAATAGTTAAATGAAATATTTGTTTATGTTGTTGAAAGTAAAATCGAATTTTCTAGTTACCAAATAAGAACTGATTTAATAAGCACCAATCTGAACCGAATCTTGATTAATATCTTTTCAATCAGTACGAAAGACGCCTGGAATATACAAAACAGATTCTGTTTCAATATTGCGTGAATCAATCAAAATGTTGATGAAATTTATAAGAAAACAGTAATATTTTTTTGTTGATTTACGACGAACAACAGAGCCGGGAACACAGATCCTTACAGTCATATTACGTTCAATTTGTCCATTAAATTTCTCCTTTGATGAATATTGTCTTTTCATATATTAAAGCTTATTACGCTTGGGACATTATGTTGAGTTGGCATCGCTTAAATTAAATACTAATTGAATTAATGGCCCTATTATTATAAAAGATCTGATTTTATTATAGTAATAGTTCACAGAATACATTGCGTGAAAAAGTACTTATAGTCTTATACTGTATATTGGTGAGTGATTAGGGATATCACAGCCTCTTGAAATTGTGCCTCTAAAATATGTCGCGTTAAGAGCAGGCAACACAACCAAAGCGCCGTTCCTGGCGCGGTTATCCATCGGCGGCGGCATTCTCTCACCATACAAGAGATCCGTTTTCCGCTATACTACATCTCTGATCTACAAAACGACAAATTTTAAGTATATTATATAGAACATAACTTATTAAAAAAAGTATGATTTTTTTTTAAATAAATATCTTACAATTGTTTAAAAATATAATTTAAATCAATGTATCATACAATTGGTATACTGGAAACCAACAAGTAAAACAATAACCAATCTTAGGGCAAATTTCGTGGCAATCTTCAATTATTACCGAAGGGGGTATTCATTAATTTTGCGATACCCTGAATGAATCGCTGGGATCTATGTAGATACGTAGTTTGCAGCCAAACATCGAGCGATAACAGTCGTCGAATTCACAAATTCTTTACGTCAAATATTTGACAAGTATTAGTTTGAATTAGGATTGAAAACAAGGTTTATACACAGAGTAGTTTATTAAAAAATTTAATAAAATGTTTGTAAAAGAGCAGGAGGCTTACCTTGGATAAAGTCTTCCGCCCATGAATAAAACTAGCCCTTGGAAGGACATGGGTGTATTGTCGGCCTTTTAGGGATAGGTACGCTCTTGTTTTGAAGGACCTCAAAACATATGGGTTTGCAAAAAATGGACATTATTGCGCCTATTTTGCGTGAGAGAAGTAAAAATCTAATACATTGAACATAAAAATTTCAACATTCACAATGATAATAATAAACTTTATAAATTATTATCTTCTATGTAAAAAAATATCCAAAAAGCCTTTTATCAGACCATACCCTCATTAATGACTATAGAGAAGGGTGTTTAATAAAATGGGCGTGTCAATTCGTGGATACGAATTGCTTCATGTAACGGAATTTGACATCCCCATTCGGGTTTTAATTAAGCGCGGAAAACGGGAGGTGGTCAACCGGAAATGTCTCTTTATTACGAATGGAATCAATAATCTCTTTGTTACTTCGCTACTGACTTGATACGATGCCTCTTTTTACACAACCGTTGTGAAGAACAAAGTCATGTATAAAAATGTAATTGCCTTCAATTGACTGTAACAATTCATTGTATTTCATAATATGATGTTGTTTTGGTTAGCCAACGTTAAACGCTGTGTGTACATTATCGTGACACATAATATGGACAATTATAATAGTGGTATTTCTATTATATTAATAACCATCCAGTATAAAATTATGTTGTTGTTATTTTCTCTAATTACAACATCATCATATGAAATAGTACCGCACTGCATAATAATTTTCGTATTATCAGGTATAACATAGAAACATGAGTGGGATAAAACAATTTTCAAATGAAAAGCCATTATAGACAGTGTAATATGATGCCTAGCCGTAGTTTAGAGCTGACATAAATCAGATTTTGATGTTTAACGTTATATTTTAAATCTTTCTAGTTAATAAATAAAGATACATTGCTTTGTAATTATAAAAAAGTAACAGTAGTGTCCAATCATTAAATAAAAAGTCCTCTGAAAAAAAAATCACTTACAAGTAACAACTTTCAAACAAAACAAGCAATATATTTACGGGGAAGTTATTAAGAAAGTATCAGAAATTGCAGAATTAATTTAGCCTTTTAATAATCTTCAAGAAACTTCAAATGTTTTTCATTCCGGCGATGAAAGCTCGCTAATAAATCAATGTCATCAAGCCAAGTTGGCTCGACGGTAAATAAACAAACTATGCGAGGGAAACAAATAAATTTCTACCTGTACTTACTTATTGCGCCAATCAAATAATATTTAATTACGGTCGAGGGAAACACGGCCCAAGCCAAACATCATAAAGCCTATATTTGGGTGAATATATTGCTTGACGTTGCGAAACTAAGAGAGCACTTGTACCATAAATATTTATTCGAATTCCACTGGCAAGTTAATGGTATTCATGCAAGTAAAGAACGGTTTCATTAAAATGTAAAGGCCCAACTAGTCTGGAGATTTTCGGATCAATAAGGAACTAATTGGGTTCCATCTAGAATTCAGCTTCAGTAAGGAGTGGGTTCTTTTGAGTGGCATTTTTAGGATTTTCATGCCCCGATTTGAATTTATTTGCTTATTGGCGGATTTGTGAAAGCACTTTTAACATTTAAAACATTTGTGTCATGAGTTGGAACTTCATTATTACATATTCGTCTTAGCGCCACCTTAGAATACGCAATTAAAATATATAATCTTTTAAATAACACTGTAAAGGTATTAGGTAGTTGTAATAGTGTAGTAAAATCAATGTGTATGAATTAGTTTCATCAGTGAAACGTAAATAAAAACTAAAACTTATTGAACTATATACTAAAAGTTGTAACTTAGTCAAAACATTATTTTTATGGAAATGGTTTCAAACGAACAGCAGACTCACTCAGTATAAGCGCTCCTCCGCCCATGGACGCGCCCAGCCCTTGCAGTGCCCTTGCAGCCCTTGAGTCGCAGGCGAGTTACCGAAAATGACGTATAGAAATTAAAATATTAATAATTTGGTTGTACTTAAATTAAATTACTTAAATTAAATTACTTACTTAATATTTAAATAGTATTAAATTTATTTTTATCTGTCTTTCATAATTTCGCGTCTCTATATTTTGATAAAGAAATTTAGTATAGGAAAGAATACAGGTCATGTTTAATAGACAAAAATCGACTAAACATTGTCGTCATAAGGCAGGAAAATAAATATGACGGATAGTTATTATAGAAAAAAATGAAGGTATTTAGAGAGGATTAAATATGGACAGAATCGCGGGTAAGAATTTGTATATAGCCCAACTAACAAAAAATAGTATTTTACATATTTAGATGAAAAGCTATAATTGGCGTTTTTATAACTTAAAAAATATTATACTGACTTCATTAATTTACTATTTCTACTTTATTTAAATTTTATAAGATGTATAAAATATTCAAGAGAATTTAAAAATTGATGCAGAAATAAGGAATTTTCAATATGTAAAGTGCGCTCCTGAGCCGAGTAAAATTTGCATAAAGGTCAATCAGAGTCTTTAATAGTGAATCGAAGTTAAACTGCTGAATAATTGTCTGTTACTCTTGTGCGTACTTTTTTAACAAGGACAATAGAAAAATTTTATCTTTCAAATTTTAGTTTAAAACATATTTTCTTTTGGCAATCTTTAAATTTTCTAAGAAAGCGTAGTGCAAAGAATTATTTATTGATTTTTTAAAGGTTTTTTTTAATTCTATAGCGGACAACGGAGCAGATGGGTCTCCTATATACCAAGAAAACACCGCCCGACCCATGAACAACCGCGTCACAGTCCGCGCATTGGTTGTATTGCCTGATTTTTACGCCACTTAAATGGAATTTTTTAAGGGGCTCTGATATCCTCAATCCTTCTCCGAAACAAAGTATAGGTACCGTTTCACGCTGAGTATTCTGTGAGCCCATGGTATCACTTCGGACGAATCGGCCCAATTAATGTGTCAGCATATGCTTCAGCAAAGCTCTTCCACGGGTGAGCACGTTTACGGTGTAAACCTGTAATTTTCATATTATTTGTACATAATATATTAACATAATTTCAGATAAAAATCAAAACAAATTACAGTTTTGTCCTACATATAACACTAAGATTTTGTAAAAAATTAAAATTAACAAGTGAGGATATAATTAAAGTGTTTTATATACAACGTTTTTATAATTTAATAAAATAGGAATGTACTCAGAAACTGAATAATAGTTTTTTCTTCAAATAGTCTGAACTAAGGTTACTTATATTACTCTTACATTTAATTTGAAATAATCTCACTTCATGAAATGAAATGAATTTTACTTTGTACAAATTTAAGGTTTATGTAATCAAAATGACTGAAGTTAGTACAAATATATATATTTTAATTTAATTTTTCTTTAAATATAAAAAATATATATGTTTTAAATAAAATTAAACAATGTTAAATAATATTCCTAAAAGACAGAAAGGAATAATGAAGAAAAATCATTTACAAATCTTTTGTTCTTATACATAGATCACATTGATGATAAAGTATTGATTTTTTTCCTTGTAGCTAAATATGTTAAGCATTAAAAAGTAGAAGTAATAAGTTTTTATAATAAATCCCGTGGACGAGCTATGCTCACCGGATACTCAGCGTGAAATGATAGTTGTACTTAAAACGGTACTTCTACTGTGTTTCTTCTGAGTGGTTAAGGATATTGGAGGTTTGAGCGGCGTAAAAAGCCAGCAACACAAACAATTCGCTGACTGTGGAGCGGTTGTTCGTGAGCGGTGTTCTCTTACGATATAAGAGATCCACCTTATCCATTGTCCGTTACACCATAAAAAAAATTAAAAGCTAAATCTCCCAATGTTAATAGATAGAGAGTATACATACAGCCGAACCAAAGTAACCGACTTTGCCCGCCGTATTAGAAAGTTGAAGTGGCAATGCTAGCCACATCGCTCTACGAACCGACAACCGATGGGGAAGAAAGGTTCTCGAATGGCGACCGCGTACCGGAAACGCAGAGTGAGATGTTGCGCCACGCGAAGGAAAGACGATCTCATGAAGGTCACGGACC
>DWCF01001584.1:0-29275 GCA_018230265.1 Delias oraia | reverse complement strand
GAACTGACAGCCGATGGGGAAGAAAGGTTCTCGAGTGGCGACCGCGCACCGGAAAACGCAGAGTGGGACGTCCCGCCCCACGATGGAAAGACGATCTCACGAAGGTCGCGGGCAACCGCTGGATCCAGATCGCTCAAGATTGCAACAGCTGGGCGTCTTTGGGGGAGGCCTATGTCCAGCAATGGATTTGAATAGGCTGATGATGAATACATACGGAGCATACATTCCATACAATTTGTATTGATTTTTATCGACTAGCTTTTTTCTACTGTATTAATTTGTACAAATTTCCATGATATTCTTGAGTTATTTATAATTTCAGCTGGTAAAATAATATCTCCAGAGTTACAAGCGGTAGAAGTAGATTTAATTGGTTCAGATCAGTGCCAAAAACTTCTTCGTCCTCATTTTAACCGGCTTTGGTCTGGGCTAAATTCTCATCAAATTTGCGCTGGTAAATTAGCGGGAGGCGCCGATGCGTGTCAGGTATGTAAAGATAGCATTTATAAAGTATTGAAGTGTTGTTTTGGCAGTATCAGTTTTTTTATAGTATAGCGGACAACGGAGCAGGTGGGTCTCCTATATGATAAGAGAACACCGCCGCCTATGGATAACCGCGCCACAGTCCGCGCATTGCTTGTGTTGCCGGCTTATTACGCCACTTAAGCGGGATTTTTGAGAGCCTCCGATATCCTCACTCAATCTGCAAAACACAGTACCTGTAACGTTTCACGATGAGTATTCTGTGAGCCCATGGTATCACTTCGGTCGAGCCGGCCCAATTAGTGCGTTAAAACCTAAGACATATTAAGCTACGAGGCTCTGAGATATTTTTCTTCATGAAATATGATGAGCTTTAGTCCTTAAAGATACGTAATTGGTAACAGACCGTATGTACAAGCATTTTAATAAAAGATTTTATCTTTTCAGGGTGACTCTGGTGGACCTCTGCAAGTGAAGATTCCTTTACCGATAGCATCACAGGGTTCAATTCACTATGTCGTAGGGGTTACTTCTTTTGGTGTTGGCTGTGCTCAACCGAACATTCCTGGCGTTTACACAAGGGTTGCAAGTTTTATTGAATGGATCGAGGACGTGGTATGGAGAGGACTTTGAGGTTTAATATGAATAATATTGTTAAGTTATATTGCTTTGATGTAAAAAAATATATTGGTTACATTAAAATGTATAAATGAATTATTTATTTATTAGACGTACTAAATAAAACTCTTTGCAAAGACACTTTTTAAGAACCAGAAAGTTAAACCCTAAATTAGATAATAAATTAGATAGTGTCGTAGTTTGTAGTAGGTACATAATAATATCAATAAGTAAAAGCAATCAAAGTATCATAGTTTAGTAACAAGTATAATTATACATATATTATAGTTCCTTGGCGTACTAAGAATATTGGAGGCCCTTTAAAAAATTCCGCTTAAGCGGCGTAAAATCCGGCAACATAACCTTTTTTTGGCGTCCATGGGCGGCGGTGTTCTCTTATAATATAGAAGACCTACCGGATTCGTTATCCTCTACGTCATAAAAAACAAGAAAACTTTTAAAGATTTTTTTCAAACAAAGCCAAAAAAGACAACTCATCAAACATATAATCGGGATTGATTTTTTAATGGCGGTTTATATACATAAAACTTCTTAATTAAAATGTCACTCGACCACCGCTCAAAGTAATATTTTTACGCTTAAAGAGTGATCGAATTGAGTCAGTTTTATTGGTATCCATGTCGTTATTATTCCATACAGTATTTTCTATCCATTTAATGAAAGTAGAAACTTTTGTATAAATTCCAGGCTTGTTTCTTTGTCCGCATTTAATCCCAAATGCTGTAACTCCCACTACCATATTCATAGAATGATTACTTTCTGATGCCATTTTCATTTGTATAGGCCCTCCCGAATCGCCCTGAAAGTGAAATTAGATTTAATTAATGGACCACACACAAAAGTTGTAATAGAAGTAGCATACTAGGAGTGTGATTGAAGCACCGTAGCCGTGAACGCATCCACCAATTTTAATTCAAACGAGTCGTGGATGTTAAAAAAGGCTTTAATTCACTCTCATTTAATCGATTTTTACTATTTTATTTGCTAATCATTGGGTATTAGGCTTTGATTTTCATTTTATAATACAGATCTAGAAAGAAAGAAAAATACCTGACAAGTGTCTACTTTCCCAGTTAAATTTCCAGCACATAGCTGATGCTTAGCAAAACCATGCCAGTTTCTATTCCAAGAGTTAAGCAGGAGTGGATTACACTGCTTAGTTTTCAGGACATCAACCCTAGCAACCTGAAGTTGCGTCGCTGGTTTCCCTGCAATTAATTTTTCATATCATGAGAGACAAATGGGCATTCTGCTCAATTTTATTTAACGCACATCTAAAACGTCAATTGACCAACGAGTAGGTTTTAGGATTTTATTACGTTGTTCAATATTAATGATATTATTCTGTAGGTTTGTTTTATTTGTTACTAATCTTTATTTTCAAAGTAGTAATTATTATTTATATATTTTGTTGATGATCCATATTAAACTTAACAATATTTATTACTATGAAGTCGATTGCTTATTTCTCGTAATTTTTACCATGCTCTGTGAGTCCCCACCCAGTAAGGATGCCCGTGTTACCCAGTTCAAGTGTGGATGGCTTCGACCACAAGCATGCTGGTTGAACATTGTGACTAAATTTGATTTTTGTTTCCAACTCCAATAGGGCTATATCGAAGTACTTCTGCGGGGGTTTGTATCGGGGGTGTTTAATGATCTTTTTAATGATAACATCCACAGGGCTTCCATTTATGTTAAACTAAAACAGAATTTAGCTACATTTCCCATTCTATAAAATCCAATCACATTATCCAAGATTCAAATTTGCTGCTGTCAATGCCAAAGATAACTTTAAGTATACATAACTAAAATTTATATAGTTTTTTAAATTTATATCTACCACATATATTTGATTATTGAAAGTTTTGTGCTAACAAATTATTTATGTTTACTTTAAGATATAAAATAACATACCCCATTATTCTCAATATTTTCCACACCAAGTCTTACAACTTCTGGAATATTATTAGTGACATCATGATGATGATTTAGGGACAGCCAAGTACAGTGAGCGGCGGTTAGAACAAAATTGTAGCTGATCAGTGAACCTCCGCATTTGAAAAGCCAAATAGGGCTATCCTTCGCTCGCCATCCGACAGCCCCCTGACATACATTTCTATTTTATTTAAAATTTTCACGTATCATAATAGTGGTCAACGAGGCCGAAAGATAAAAGAATCATTAAAATATAAGTACACTAAAGGACTTAAATAATTATGGACTAATCTAAAATTTATATCATTATTCATATAAGATTTTAAGTAGGAACCTAGATAACAATTCGTAAATAAGTAGAAAGGATATATTTTATAAATTCTATTATTATAAATCATACAAATGTATACTATGAATTTATTGTTACCATATGAGGAAATTCAGCTGGTTTAGCATCCACGCCACCAAATATGATAGAAGGAGGAACAAAGATTAATATTTCTGGTATGATACCCCGCTTTATTTGAGATATGAGGTAGATTCGACCTGAAAAGATATAAAGTAATAATAATATATAATATATGATCTAATTACATCAATGATTTTTCAATTTGATTGCTATAATAACATTTATATATCAACTAGTTTTGTTTAAATTACAGTTTTGATTAAAATATCCATAAAATAAGTCAGAAAATGTTACTAAAAATTATTACTAAATAACTAATTAAGTTGGTATGTGTAAGTTATTATGTAACTTACAATCTTCGTCGGCTTTCTCTTGATCTTTCAAATTCTTAGCTTTCCAATTATATTCAAGGCATTCTGAAACGATAACAAGACATTATCTGATTAATTACCGGATTACCAAGTACTGAACATGGGTTGTTGGTAGAAGGGAAAATATTTAAGGTTGGATGTACTTTGTAAGAAAAAATATAGAGTTTAAAATATTTTTTCCAAAATAAAAATTTAATTTGGATATAAATAATTTGATATAAGCTATTCTAATGGGATACACATGTCATGAAATATGTATATTAGAATGTTATATAGAAAATACATGATATACATATAAAACTATTGCAAAATTTCATCCGAATTGATGAGGCCATTCGGAGAAGATTTATTACAAACACTCTTGATAATGTTTAGAGCAAAATATATTTTATTAATCAATTGAAAACAATTAAAAGATAGAATAGCCATAGAATCTGAAATGAAAATTACTTAATTATATTCAAATATACAAACTTGCTTCACTTATCCTAAGTTCAGATGAGTTGAAATCTGGTTTAACAATGTCAAGTGGCTTGCACACTTCGTCAGTCGCATTTAAAAAGTCCGATGTTGTCGTCTCATTATTCTTGTCATATAAGAATACAAAGAAATATTAATTGTTTCGAGAGTTTAATACTACATTACAAATTCATATATCAGCATTTAACTTACTTTCAGTGCCTGTATAATAATACTCTCTAACTCACTATTTGAAAAATCTAGAGTACCCATTTCTGGAAAAAAGTTATATGTCTTTATCTTTATTAGGTTATTTAATATCTATGCGTAATTTATATTTAAAACTTTGAATTAAAACGATTTATTTTACTATAAATAAATAATTATTTGACCTATAATAGTATTAAGGTTAAATTATGATGATGTATTAAATAAAATATCTCATAGTTTTTAGTATACTTACGACTATTACAAATTGTAATTAATACTGCTATACTAAACCAAATCACTTTACAACTCATTTCAATTACTTCTTTAACTAAAATGAACACAGACGAGTATTGTGGATGATCACATTGCTGATTATAAGGAAAATGTGTATTTAAGAACGCAATCGGTTACGTAAGAAACTGAGTAAAAAGACATATTTAAAGTTCTGCATACATTTTAATTTAAAGTATAATATTAAATAAGCAAAATGTATTTTTTTGTACAACTTTTATTAAAATGTACAGTAGGTACGTAATATAGGAATTATTTGGCTGAATTCTATAAAAAATAATTCAACCAACTAACTAAATTAATTAAATTGAACCTTTTTTTCTATTGTATTGATAATATTTATTTCTATAGAATTTCCATTTTCATACAGCACGATAAGAAGAAGGAAAATTAACATATTATTGTTAAATGCATTCTTCCCTTTATGGTTCATCATAATCATTCTATTTACAAATGTATTTTTTAATGGTTAAAGTATTTCTACCTTAAGAATGTAAAGTATATAGAAGGTTTATACTATTACTTTTAGGGTTATTCACAAGTTTTTTATCCTTGTGAGAGCCATGTTGAAGCATATGCTGACGCACTAATTGTTCTGGCTTGTCCGAAGTGATACCACGGGCACACAGAATACTCAGTGTGA
This sequence comes from Delias oraia, assembly GCA_018230265.1. Taxonomy (NCBI): domain Eukaryota; kingdom Metazoa; phylum Arthropoda; class Insecta; order Lepidoptera; family Pieridae; genus Delias; species Delias oraia. The sequence goes on along the minus strand of DWCF01001584.1, from coordinate 23,832 downwards.
AACGGTACTCGTATTGTGTTTTACAGGGTGAGTGAAAGCATCGGAAGCCATTAAAAAGTGTTGCTTAAGCGACGTAAAAATCCGGAAATACAACCAATGCGCGGACTGTAGCGCGATTGTTTATGGATGGCGGTGTTCTCTTACTATATACGAGCCTCACCACCTCCGTTGTCTGCTATAGAATAAATAAAGTGCATGCAAATGCAAAAAACACTGTTATAGTAGAGCTAAGTAGACTAATTAGCGTTCATATCTTCATTTGACGGTGGACTCCTAATCTAAAAAGTGAGCTTCCTACCCGTTTGATTTCCACTATATCATATTACCAACTAATCTGCAACGGCTGTAATGTTCAACCATGATTGTCTACGACACTAAAAGTTTTTATAGAAAAATATCTAAAACTATGTCCAAGGTAAATCAATAATTCATACTATGTTACTGGTCCAATTACTGATGATATTTAATTTTAATTTGAAGCAATACATTTAAAATTTAAAATCTATTTTATGTTACTTTACCTTGAATAACCTGTTTTATGGAATTAAATATATAAACAGATAATGTAATAAATTAAGTTTATATTTAAAAATTTAAAGTTTTACTAAATCATGACAAGAGTTAATAATAGAATCTTTTTCCATAAAAAAAAATTAAACTTTAATAAATTTGTTATTGAGAATTATGTTTACGTAAGTAAAGTCTACAAATTTGGAGATCATTAGTTCAGGTGAGTGTCAAATTATTTATTTATTGTATATAAAAAAGGTATTTTGTCGCAAAAAGAGAGGCATGGTTGGTTAATGTAGAAAACCATTACTTATATCCTTAATATTACATATTGTTCGATTCCTTTATAGAGAAAATGAAACTATAATTGGCAAATGTTTATTTTATTTATACAAAGCTTAAAAATAACCAATTCATCATATTATGGCTTCTAAAGTTTTCAGTCATTTATCAGCTGTTTTAACTAAGTTGTTCAATTTTCATATCACAGTCATATTTATGTGTATTTTGCTTTAAAGCGCACAAAAGAGTGGCGCAGGGAGCCATTCTGCATCAATGTCTTATTCTTGGGCCACACAATGCTTTCAATCCAATCGATATGAGGTTTTATTGCTATATAAGGCATCTCATGACTATTCATGACACTTTGTAGAGGATTTGAGAATATTCCTTGTATTGTATAATAAGAAATTCTATTTTGATTATCAATTGAATATGTTTGTAGAATTGCACCTGTTTGACTCTAGAAAAAAGTCATGTATTTAGATTTAAAAATACAACAACCGAAAACTTAAATCTCAATTAATTAGAACTAGACTCATATATAAATATATTGAAACATGTTTTAATTAAGTAGCTATAAACTAGACCGAAGTTTGTCTATCTGTTAAATTTTATACTTATTATTAAGGAATACAATATAAATTTTTCTTTATAAGAAAATAATAATGGATTTGTTATAACAAAATAATTGTAATAAGATTATCATATATCTTATTTTAATGATATAGATATCATATACACAATAATGTTGTACTTACGGGGCGCAATACATCAGTATAATTGGTGAAAAATAAGATTTGATTTAGAGATGTTTTGACATGAAGAGAAAAATATTTATTTATATTAGATTCAGTGATGATTTGTAATACATGTGATTTCTTATCTTTGTGTTCGCCTTCATCTGAAATTAAAATATGAATTAGTAATCCAAAAGTATTTGTGTCACATGTGGTCGAGTAAACATCAGCAATCAGAAAATATATCACATAATGTGAGTAATGTAAATGGGTAGACATGCCAATTGTGATTTCACTCTCTCATAGCATACCGGCATGAACTGGGGCCACTTGCTTCTTTTTTTATATATTAACGGTGATAAACGAGCAGGAGGCCACCTAGGGCAAGCGGTCTTCCGCCCATGGACACCCCTAGTCCTTGCAGATCCGCGGGTGCGTTGTCGTCCTTTAAGGGGAATGTCCGCTCTTTTATTGAAGATCCCCTGGTCGTATTGATTTGGAAATACCCCCGCTGGCAGCTGATTCCACAGACAGGTGGTGCGCGGCATAAAATGCTTTAAAAAACGCGCAGTAGTTGTTCAGTTTATAAAGCTTTAAGCGAAGGTCAGAAGTACCGTTTTGCCCTATTGAGCACTCCTAACTTTTTCGAGGCTAATTTAGCCTTGTCCTCCAGATGACTGCGAAACTAAACAGCACTTGAAGGCTGACACCAAGTATTCCGATACTAGCTGAGGTGTTGGAATGGGATGGGGTATTCTGGAAGGAGGGAGATACGACAAAGGGAGACTTTATAGGGGAAAAGGCGCAAACTTGTGTTTTCTTGGGGTTAAATTGGATAAATTCTTATCACTTCTGTCGTTTTTTACGGTGAGTGGGAGTTCGGGAAGAACAATTTTAACTCTCCTCGCTTTTTTGAGCAACCCAATCTTTTTCCTCTTCCTCTATTCCCACTAGCATTATCTTACAGTCTATGAAAGTCCTCGATGTAGGCCGGTATAAAATAATAACCCTCGGTTTTAGTAGATTTGACTAATGCCAGGAGCCTTAAAAGTTATTTAAAAGCGCTTATTTGGAGGGCCACGTGTAAGTAAGGTTCGCTACCTAAAAGTACGAACCTATCCCTCAAAGACCGGCAACGCACCCGCGGCTGTACAAGGGCTGCGGGTGTCCATGGGCGTAACCGTTTCTCATAGGCGAGATTACTGCTCGTTTGCCTTCGTTTACATAAAAAACGAGACTCACCATTTTTAAAAAAGTACCATCCAACTATAGATTTAGTACGCTGGACATTTTCTTCACTCGGTTCCACAATGCAGGCGGGCTGGATGAACTCAGAGAATTCAGTCACAGAGTCAGTTAATTTAACAAGACTCAGATCTTTAGGAATATAATGTTTTATGTCTTTGATTTTTGTTTTCATACCTGTTTTGTGATTGTTCTGTAAAGTTACACTTGTGGAAAATAAAAAATGTCATTAAACTCGTTATTCTTATACACTTGTCACACAACTTTGTCAGTTTCTGGCAAACACGTCTTGAGATTTTATACGTAATATTCTCAGTTTTCTAAAATAATTAGGCATTTGTTGAGATTATTAAAAGGAATTTAATTTTTAAGACCAACACAAAATATTAATAAAAGTCTAATAAATTAGAAATGGACATTGACAGTTTCTACTTGAGGCAGCGTTACTTAACACGTGCCTTTTTCATATTCTTTTTAGATATTGCTCGATTAATTTATTTAAATATTTAACCATTGCTTTAAATAATATTGTCATTTTAATAAATCAACATCAGGCTATATTAAGGGATATATAAGGAAGTAGGTAGATGAAGGCTAATGTATCGACCATACCCCAACATCTGAAGTGCCAAGTTTCACTATAGTGGGTTTTAATTTATGTGTGCAGCAGGAATATGTTGACAAGACGTAGTCCGTGCTGATGAGGGCGCCCGCGCAGAGTAAATAAAACAATCCTTTTTGTGAGATAAGCCCGATAGCTACCTGTAATATTTGAAGTTTCATGAGTAAAGTTTTAAGTTTTGGCAACGTAAATGGAGTTTCAAGACTAGCGGAAGCATTCTGGATGATTTTATAGGCATAATTAGATACTGAATATTTGATATCCTATAGAACGATAACGAATTAAGCAAACATCAATATTTATCTTACTCTGAATTAGAAGTTACAGATCTGCTACAATTTGGGATATTAAATATTTTGTATCCCAACAGCTACGTATGTAAGCAAGAGAAGATATTTTACCACGTGAGGATAATCCATAGAATTGTTTTTGGGCGAAATTCCACCATCAACATTGGCTGAAAACATAATAATGATTCATAAAAAGGCTTCTACGTTTTTTATAATAGTTATTTTTAGATCTTTATTAAATTTGTAAATATTTTTGAAATAAACAACTTTTTATTTTATTTATTTTTTATTGATTTATATTTTTTATGCAAAATACTTTTTATTAGAGTTATATATCAGAAAGTTTCTCATTGGAAATGGCATAATCATATTCTGTTATAAATACTCTTATGAAAAATACGTACTTGGCGTCATCCATTTGTTAGAGTGATACTCTTGACATTCTAAAAAAATACAATTCTTTTATTAATTGATTTAGAAATATCTATATAGACATATAGTACTAATGCTTCATTAACTTAAAGAACGGCAATGAATCAAAATCAAAATTGTAAAGTAAAAGAACACATGTTAATTTTCAAGCCAAATTAGTCAAAATATATATATACTAACTCTTTTTACTGATCCTTCCTCTTAGATAAATTTTTTTCTGGCATATTCTATCAGATTTATGTATAGATTCTCTAACCTCTATATTTCCATTTGGTACAGCCCAAATTTCTGTAAACATATAAAAGACACATCAAAGAATAATAATTTTTTTATGACCTTCATGGTCAACAGGGCAAATATGTAAGGGTCATGATGATAAAAGATTACCCGCTCTCAATAGCAACACGCCGTCGTCGGCGCTTTTGATTTCGTTGTCTAGTTTTTACTTTTGTAAGAAAACTTTTAACTTAGAAGATGGATAAAATTACCTGCATAACCGACGTGTAGTATTATACCAAAAACGTAAGCTTGTGTAAGTATGTTCATCGTTAAACTGTATATTATATAGCTTATCACTTGTACTACTTGTTCCAATGCCAAATGTGCAATGAGGTATTTGAGCTTGGAAACTATATATACACATTCGGCGTCCGTCAAGCGCCTATTGTTTTAAACAAAGGCTTTTTATCATTAAAACATGAATAGTCATGGTGCTTTTGGTTATCGTTTTAGGACACCGATAATTATTATACTTACGTATGAAACGCAAGTCAGTATTTTACAATAACACTTCTATCGAAATATGTTTTTTATTCCTAATGAATCCTTAAATTATTAAACCATATGTAAAAATTTATGACAATATTTTGATCTGTTATTTTAATAGAACAAAATCAAGTAATAATTTGAGAATAACGAAAAATTAAATGTCTTTAAGGAAGGTGACATAAAATTAAAAAATTAAAAATACCTTAAAAATCACTCCAATCTATTTGTTTAAAGGTATATCAATCCAACAAAAACATATTGGAAAGATATATTATGTATATATGTTATTTAGTAATATTAAGAATAAAAGTAATTTTCTAACTCAAATTGCAGAATTTGCAAGATAAAATAATTATATTGAATAATGATATATTTAGTATTAATAGTTCCATATAATATTTTCCCTATGCAGCCTACCTAAATATAATATATATTTATCAAAATACAATAAAGTAATTAATTTCAAGTGTGGTTAATTTATTTCCCTAACTTCTAAGAAGAATCCAGAAGTTTCGAATAACGGTAAGGACAATTATTAATTATAATTTATTCGATCTCTGGAAGGGATTGACAGTGGCTTGGCGAGTGTCTTAATACTATCGTACCCGTGGGAGAGTCATGCGGAAGCATATGCTGATGCACTATTTGGGCCGGCTCGTCCGCAGTGATACCACGAGCTCACATAATTCTCAGCGTGAAACGGTACTTATATTATGTGTCGCAGAATGAGTGATGAAATCGGTGGCCCTTAAATTTTGCTGGCGTAAAAAGCCGGCAAGACAAAAAACGCGCGGACTGTGCCGGGGTTGTTCATGGGCGGCGGTGTTCTCTTTCCATATAGAAGACCCACTTGCTCCAATATCCGCTATAGAATAAATAAAAAATAGGTATCAAAATATCATTGATTGTCAAAACCCTTATCTGCTAATGTGGAACTATTTATTTTTCTACTATTCCTATATATTCAAATGTTTACTTATTATTTACTAATCAGAATATACAAGCTAACTATCGTAACTATATTATTATATTATTTATACTAAGAAATTAAAGAAAATACATAAGTAAACACTTTTTTAATAGACTCATTTATTTATCCATAAATTTCTAACACAATTATGAGTTTTATAACATATTCTATGTATTTGACCAAACCGTACTTTCAATCCAATCAAGAAATAAGGGAATCTTAGTGTATATACCGGGCAGATCCTTTCTTCCGCACTTGTGGCCAAACGACGTCACACCGATGATCATGTGTATAGAACCTTCATATTTGGTTTCTTTAAGCTTCACCTGAAGAGGCCCGCCTGAATCTCCCTGAAAATTGCCTACTTACTAAATAATATGTACTTACTCGTATATATATGTATAACTATTAAATATATATGCCATTTGCCTTCAAAAACTATTCAAACACCATTTTGATAATAGTATAAAATAATCTTCGAGACTTTTAAGGAATAAATTGCAGCAGGCAAAATTTTTTTGGATCAAAATATAAAAAAATAAATAGAGTTATAAATTTTATCTATAACTGTTACCCACTTGGCATGTGTCTACACCTCCATCAATATTTCCTGCACACATCTGATGGTCCACAATACCATTCCAGTTTCTATCTCGATAGTATTGTAGTAAAAAGTCACAATAATTTGACTCTATAATATCTACGTTACCAGCTTGCAGTTCTGACGATGTTTTCAATATATTTTCTAGGATTTTACAAGAAAAAAAAATTGTATCAATATTTATCAGAATCAAATACTTTGCAAAGATGCTATTTTATATAAAACTACCGGATGTAAGCACATAATACTTTCATTATTAATATTCAATTTAGTCTATTATAGTTCAGTGTGAGTGCTTTGAAGAACTTAAAACATCGCAGTCACTTGATTTAAAATAGTTTTTATAATAAGGTATAAAAATCTATTCACCGTCAGTAATACCCCAACCAGAAACAGTAACATTATGTCTCGATGAAAAGTATTTTCCTTCAAGACACGCTGGTAGAATTAGTTGTGTGAATTCTATGTTAGCAACAAGCTCTACCAGTGCTATATCATAATACTTTTTAGGTGACTTCCAAAGAGGATACGGAATAAATCTCTCAATGTTTATGTCGACGGGTGATTCAAATTTCGAATTCTGAAAAGTAAATCTATTTTAAGATAACAACAAAACATCTGTTGGCATTGAGGGATGTGACAGACACTGTATATCTTTATATCTGGTACCGTTCTGTATGTCTGTATCTAACTTTATGTAAGTATATTTAATAATTTATAATTATAAAAATTATTAAATCTCATTATGGTACGGGATCCTCCATCCAGGTTGTAAAACTTGTATTAAATAAAATAATTATTTAAAAAACCGAAGCGTGAATTCTGTTGATGAAAAGAGCTTAGTTCATTCGTAAGCTTTAAACGATTCTTGTGCCATTGTTACATTAAAAGCTAATGTAAGTCGACGTAGCAGACTAATCTATTAAAACGCTCAAACCCAATATTATAGCTTCTTTTAGAGATTCTTGGTTTGTATTCCCATAGCAATTCTTTATTTGTGGAGGGTTATGGCCGTACTCTTTCACGGTGACCAACCGGTTGGGAAGATTATTTTTTATTTCTATTTCTTGTGGTTAGTTTTGTATTGTATTGTGTTTATTTGCTAGTCCAAAATGGTGGATGTATATAAGAAAGTGAATATCACTGGAGGAGGCCTTTTTTAAATCTGGGAGCTTGCTTGAAAGATAATATAGTTTTTAAAAAATGTAATTAAGTAGTATTGTAGCAGGGATAAATCGAAGGCTTTTTTATTTTTTTATTGTATAGCCGTTAACGGAGTGGGGGGATCTCCTATATGGTAAGAAAACGCCACGCCCATAAACAACCGCGCCACAGTCCGCTTATTGGTTGTGGTGCCGACTTTTTGGCACCAACGTGCCACTGAAACGGCGTTTTTAAGGACCCCGATATCCTCACTCACTCAGCAATACACAGTAGAAGCCTCAGCTTCTACTTTAATACTCATATTATGTGAGCCTGTAGTATCTGATTGCATAAGGCGGACGCTGTCCCATTTAGTACGTTCGCATATGCTTCAGCATGGCTCTCCCACGGGTGTGGCAGTATTAAGACGCTTGCCCGCTCACTGTCAAGATTTTCCAGAGACTGCTACATACTGAATACATTATAAATTAAATTAATAATTATTATTTAGTAGTTTACCTTTATGTCCCTTGCACCCAGCCTAACTATATCTGGTTCCATACTCTCTAGCTCCGAATTTTTGACAGAGGAGCAATGCGCTGCGGTTATTACAAACTTGGAACTTATTAAAGAGGCACCGCATAAGAAAAGCCATGTGTTCGATTTTCTCGTTTTCCAACCGATTGCAGCCTAAAAATCAATATTTTTAAAATATTATAATACTATTAGTATTATATTATTAGTAAAAACTAATAGTAATACATGGATATCAGCTGCCTGTCGTGCATTTCCGATTTCGTAGTGCATTTACAACATTCCTGTTCAAAAATATAAATAAGTCTGTGGTAATTATTGAAGATATATTAAAACTATAACGGAAGGAAACAGAATTTCCAACGAACCATATGTGGGTAGTCGCCTGGCTTTGTAGAGTATTTGCTTATTATCATTCTAATTGGATTTTGTATGTTTTGTTTATTTTGATTTTCTTTGCCTGGAATATTCAGAAGTTTACGTATGATTTAAGAGAGACATCAATGAGGGAATCTGAGATGAATCATAATCATCATCTTTAGTTATAACATGAATCTTTACAGGGTTTCTTACATTTTTCTTCTCTATCCCTTTTAGCTTGTCGATTTACCAAATTAAGCATGTATTCTGCGCATTCTGAAACGAAGTAAAATTGTGTGCATTATTCAATTTTGTATTTTCCCTATTCATCCACGTAATTCTCCAAAAAACTATTTTTTTTAAGTATAGCTGACAATAGAGCAGGTGGGTCTCCTATATGGTTAAGAATACCGCCGCCCTCGTACAACCGCGCCACATTCCGCGCATTAATTGTGTTGCTTTTTACGCCACTTAAGCGACATTTTTTAAGGGCCTCCGAAACACAATACAAGTATCATTTCAAGTTGACTATTCTGTGAGTCTATGGTATAACTTCGGACGAGCCGGACAATAAATACGTCTGCATATGCTTCAGTATGGCTCTCCCATGGGTGTAAAGAAGAGAGTTAGAAAATAGCCTCTTTTAAAATTACAACTACTTCTTTATTGTTAAAATTAACAATAAAGAAGTAACACTTTGAACGTAACACATGTGTGTAACACTTTGAACTCAGATAAACAGACGACTCATAGAAAATGGTTTATGGACAAATAATTACACCCGTAGGCCATGTACTTCCATCTAAGGATATGTCGATTCTTGTCAATTAATCCATCAAGTTACATTATAATAATAACAGTAAATAAATTATAGTAACATAAATAACCTACTCAATTCACTGACTCTGGCACCATTGGTTCTGAATCGTGGCTTCATCGGAACAAAACTTGCACACGGATCCATATCTATTTTATTTTTATCTTTTTTATCTATAGTTTCATTATTTTTTATTCTGAAAGTTATTCGAACATCTTCAGATAATGTACCATTTGAATAACTCATTTGAAATTGTTTATTTTCGTGGAGAACGGCCACCGAACCTAAGAAAATATTTAAATTACTATTTTTAGAGACGCGATTATTATAATACGATTCTTCATATATCGTTCATATTCATTACAATCCTATTTGCCTAAAAATTAAGGTTGATTATGGAAAACGCAAAATAAATTTTGTGCCACCACTCTCTCTCTCACACCACCACTCATGATCTGCCAGGGGTATTTCCAAATCAACACGAATTGGGGAAATGTTTATGTTATACAATACATTCAAGAAAGAGCGTACCTATTCCTTAAAAGGCAACGCAGCCTTTGCTCAACAAGGGCCATGGGTGTCTATGGGCAGATGACCGCTTACCCTAAGTGAGGCTCCCGCTCATTTGCCACCATTTCCAAAAAAACTTCAATTATAGTTATATTTATAAAGACACCATAATATAAAAATAGTTTTATAAATAAATTTAATACATATTAAATAACACTAATTACAGTTGCAAACAATAATTTCTAAAACGAGGTCTGTCATACCTCTTAAAAATCTCTGTTCGTATAAACGAACTTATTAACGAATTAATATAAATTACCATAAAATTTGTCTTATAGATACAAGTAAAATTGTGATTAAAAATGACTTACAAGTATAACACATTATTGTGACACACAGCGATGTCCAATAATAAAAAGTATTAATCGTACTGCGTCTCACATCACACATATTGATAATTAAATACAAGGAAAATAGGTCCAACACGAAAGGTCGTTCGCATCTTAGTATCGCTTGGGCTGTCTTATCACAAAATGGTCGTGTTATAGTCTGGTTTTTAATACTTGTATAATGGCTTGATAATCTTGATTTCTGTACGCCAGTACGTACGCATTAATTTAATTGGACAACGTACAACGCAAATAATATCACATTAAATTATTATTTCAGTAATCTCATTTTTAATTTAACTATATATATTTAGCATTAGTATTTACAAAATATCGATAACACAACTTTGATATTACAAAATAAATTGAAATTTATTAACAATGTATTATTGAATTGTTTTAAAGATTAAAGTAATTTCATTATACGGTTATTTATAAATGTTTTATTCCATTTTTACTTCTGCCAAAAGCGATGATAAAATTGTACGTTTAATAAAGGTAATAATGTCCGAATGAAAATACATTTTTAAATCTTTATTTATAAATAACCAAACACATATCCACCCATGGGATAGCCATGAAACATATGCTGACGCAATTGGGCCGGCTCGTTCGAAGTGATACCACGGGCTCACTGTATACTCAGCGTGTAGCGGTACTTTTACTGTGTTCCACAGAGTGAGCATATCGGAGGCTCTTGTAAGTGCCGCTTAAACGGCGTAAAAAGCCGGCAACACAACCATGCGCAGGCTGTGGCGCGGTTGTTCATGGGCGGTGGTATTCTATTACCATATAGGAGACCCACCTGCTCCGTATTCCGCTATATAATTTAATTTTTTTTTAAGAAGACTGAGAATGTAACCCTCTCACTTATCAGATTACACGTATAATAAAATTTATGTTTTGAGTATTCTATATCTTTTTATAATATTAAATTTTGTATTGCGCTCATTTCAACACATAATTTATGAATTCGCATTAAGGTGTTCTAATAATATAATTAAGGAAAACTCCAGCATAATCTATATTTATAATATAATCTCTTCACATAATTAAATTAATTATAATAATTTCAGGAATTCATAATATAGTTCTATTTCTAAAATTACAGAGAGATTAAAATAATATTCAGATATTCTGTCAAAAGAATTATATCAGGCCGAAAGATTTTCATGACTTTTTCATTGAAAAACAATTTTATAAATATTTTTTTAATTTCTTTTAAAACAACTGAACGCTTAAAATAAATGCACATTTTTACTTATACATGCTTCTTAGATCTAGTCAAAATAATATCACAATTGCAACTTACATTAAAATATTTTTTATAAAGCATTAAAATATATGTAGCCTGTTATGCATCAAAGGTTTACTAATTTTCTTTTTTCCCTATTTATATCATATCACTTATATCGAAAAAACATAGATTGGGGAAATTACATAGCATTTCATATATTAACTTAGTAAATTATATTTTCACTCTTCTTAATTTCAAACTTAATTATTAAATTAAAGTATTTTATAGTGAGTTTTTTATAAAACCAAATTTGTTAACAAGTAAAACAATTTAAAAAGGAGACATTATTTTCTGTAACTAGAAACAAAAAAAAAGAAATATTTGTGAGCATTCGGACATATTTTCTTCACTCTTTTTGCATTAACCTACAATAAATATTAAAATTTTAAAAAATACCTAGAAGCTTTTTTGTTACCTAGTGACTCGTTTATTAACCTAATAGAAGAAATGACTAGAACGTTGTTGCTAACTTATTAATTACGTTAGCGGATAAATCTATCTACCTAAATCGTTGACAACCGTTACATTGAATTAATTCTATTTTTTTAAATTATTTAAAAACATAATAGTTGTCAAAGTTTCATAATCACAAAATAGAGCTTTAACTTAGAAATAATTAAAAACTTAAAACTACAAAACATGTCTTAAAAATTCCAAAGATTAGGGTTATAATTATATAAATTAATAATGAAGTTTTTGAATAGGCTATTCATAATGACTTAACGTTGTCTATATATAAAAGTAGGTTAAAGGCCCTTATAGGTAACTCATATAAATAGGAACATTTAATTATATTAACGATATATTGATTTAATTACTGTGGCCAGACAGTACTTTCGATCCAATCTAAAAAACTAGAAACCCTGGTATAGATTCCAGGTTGTCCTTTTATTCCACACTTAAACCCGAATGACGTTACTCCAATTACCATGTGCATAGATCCTTCATACCTCGTCTCGCGAAGTTTCAGTTGTAGAGGACCACCGGAGTCACCCTAAAATAATTAATTAAAATTAGTTATATAAAAATTTACAAGGATATGTTAGGCAGCATGTGAATTTATTTATGACAAGTATATTAGTTATTTGTTTGTTTAAAAAGAAACTCTTCTTCTATTTTCACGGGCAATTGTTTTGTACACAAAATATGACAAAACAACAATGAAATCACATTATAATGTTATATAGTGTTTTTAAATAGTAAAAACGAGGGTTTTATAAGTTTTCATTTTTTCAATGGAAACAATTTTACATACACTATGAATAAAATATAAGACAGAAAGTTGAGTAATTCATTGGATACCGACATTGTATCATATCTTAATATATATAAATCTCCTGTCACTATGTTTGTCCGCGATGGACTCCTAAAGCGCTTAACAGATTTAGTTCAAATTTGCACGCAATATTCAGTTTAGTCCAACTTGACAGATACGATAGCTTAGATCTTTAATTATAGTCGCAATTTTATTTTATTGCAAATTATTTGTCTATATATATATATCATAACATGATTAGCACACTTACTTGACAGGTATCAACACCACCTTCCAACTTGCCGGCGCAAATTTGGTGGTCCATCAGACCCCACCACTTCCGATTTGAAAACGGTTTCAGTAACAAGTTGCATTCACTTGAATCGATGATATCTACTTCAGCTGCTTGAAGTATTGATGATAATGTTTTAGATTTTTCTGTAAACATAAATGTTTTTGTCAATATTGAACAAAAGTCATAGTCAAATAAATTTTCTCAGACTGGACGGTACGCGTTAGTTTTAAAACGATTATTATCTTACAAATGTTAAGTTTATTACTTGGACTTGCATGCTTGGATTGCTTCGTTTTTGAAGAGATTTTCTCTGTGATTTTGTTACCAGTATTCGAAGACACGACTTCTCAAGTAGAAACATAAATTTAAATATAATTTGAATTGAAATTGACATATAATACCTATAATGCTCTTGATATTTGTCTTATTGTTTAAAAGTGTGGTTAAAATGAGCTTACCATCTGTAACGCCCCAGCCAGTGATGTAAGCATCATACTTCGATGCAAAGGCTCCTGGTAGACAGGCTGGTCGGACTAATTTTGAAAATGCTACCGCCTCAGTCAACTCCACCAATGCTATATCATAATACTGCTTCGGTGAATCCCAAAACGGGTGTTGAATGAATTGCTTGATTTTTACATCAGTAGAAGGGTTGAAGCGTTTCTGTAAAAATAAATAAATCTTATATAACTTAGATACATTATATAATCTCTATACAGATAATTTATATGTTAAATGCAATAAATGTTCTTATAAATATTATACGATGAATTTTTGTACAAAAATAGTGGAAACCAAAACGAATTTTACAGTAATTTACTTTTTTTTTGTAATAACTCAAATAGTAAACGATTTTAACAAGTGTTTTGTGGATGTACGAAACAGCAAGTGATTTTTTTAAATAAATAAATCTTGGATAAGTTTATATGTAAGACAGTATTCGATAATATTTTTTACCTTTATGTAGCGGCTTCCTAATCGAACAATTTCTGGTTCTGCTTTTGCTAAGTTTTTAGAAGACTGAGAGGCACAATGCGCGGCCGTCAGAATAAAATTATTACTAATTAGACTTCCTCCACAAAGAAATGCCCAGCTGTTTCGTCGTTTCGATCTCCACCCCAAAGCTGCCTGAAATTGTGAATAGTATAAAAATCTATGCTTCAATCAGATGCCTCTATTCACATATCGAGATATTTAAAAAATAAAAATTAAAAAAATAAATATAGATTTAACATAAAATAGAAGAATTAATTTAAACGATATTCAAAAACTATTTGTAAATAACATTTAAAAGCAATTAACTTATTGCATTTCTGAGTGTTAATGCAACTTTGCATGATTTTGGGTGCCAACAAAAACTAAATAATTATTCAATGAATTAAAAATGTTGTATCAAAATAATAATACGAAATAAATATTCGCTATAATTTCATCATCTTTCTCTTGTCATCACAGAGCACAGTGTTTAATTTTTTTAAAATTTAATTAAATTTAAAATTAAATTTTAAACAAAACTATGTGGCGCGCTACAGAACTAAATTGTATTACATTTAAATAAATGACGCCTATATATATTTTTGGTAATATGCATAAAGCGATCAAAGTTATCATTTGATATAGTCACAAATGACGATAGTTTAATCATAACCACTTTCCTGTTTTCGTTACATTATTTTTTCTACAATTATGACGTTCAGAATAAAGCAAAAAATTTAAGATCCGGTATTCAATATGACGTATTGAATTGTGCTCGTGACGTCAAATATGTTATTACAGAATGCTTAACGAAGTGGTAAATAGATATAGGTATGAAGAGCAATGTTATATTATAAGTTTCAGTAAGTCTTTGATAATTATCAAATTTTAAATCAAAAATATTTGAAACAAGACTTTCAGTACTGTCATAGTAATGTAAAATTTTTAGAAACCGAACAATAGTCACACAAATTCATTAATACGTTTAATTTTTCTTTTTATATTTGTTAAATAACTCAAGCTTTAATTAATAAATAATTATCCTTACCATATGCGGATATTCGCCCTCTTTTGTTGAGTGTTTTTTCACTAGACGAACGTTTGTTATCTCAGATGGTCCGCCGTGTTTTTCCCAACCTAAAATTGATAAATATTGTTTTATTAAAATAAATATTTTAACTATTTTTATTAAATGAGTTTATAGTAAAAATATGTCCCATTAACACAGGATTATTTATAGAAATATTACGCAATATCTTCTACTTTTTAGTTATTTAGCTTGAAAAAATTTTAATTAACTTACATTTTTTTTCTCTATCTTTTATATTATCTTGATTCATCATCGCTATCATATATTCTGAGCATTCTAAAAAAAAATAATTTGAAATATATAAAAAAGAAAACACTTTATTTATTTAAGATTATTATCAAGATATTACTATCTTTATTCTATATAGATTAATTGCAAATCTATATAAATTCACTTTAAAAAAATATTTACTTAATGTAAAAATATTTAATTTTCATTCAAAGAAAGTAGAGAAAGAGAACACTATATTTATTTTATTAAATTTCACAGTTTCATGGTTTATTATATCTTTCAATTTGTTTAAATTTATAGCTACTGTGTTGCAATAAAATTTTAAGTTACTCGATTAAATCTTATTAAATCTATGATATCAAATGTATGTACTTTAAAATTAATTAAAATAATTAAATTATACTTACTTTTATCGCTAATTCTTAATTCACCATCCCATAACTTAGATTTTGGTGGAATGTACTGATCACAGGGATCGTCGTTCTCTGGTCGCTGGATCTGACCGCCATCCGATATAGTGTCAATAATACGACTTGAGAAGTCGTCATAAGACGGTGCTTGCTTTTGTAGAGACATTTTAAACCATGGTAATTTATTTTTGTTAACAACAGCCTTTGCATCTGTGATATATATTTATATATATTATAATTTATAAATTATCAAGATAATACTCCGGCTCGTCAGAAGTGACGGACCACGGGCTCACTGAATACTCAGCGTGAAACGGTACTTGTACTATGTTTCGCAGAGTGAGTGAGGATATCGCAGGCTCTTATAAGTGCCGCTTAAGTAAAAAGCGTAAGGCGTAAGCGTAAGGCGCCGTAAAAAGCCGCCAACACAAACAATGCGCGGACTGTGCCGCGGATGTTCATGGGCGGCGGTCTTACTTTCGCTTGTCCGCTATAGAATAAAAATAAAGAAATACTCCAGTTTAATCAATTATTCTATTCCCAAATATTTATTAAAATTGAAGAGTTCGCACAAGTAGTTAAATTCCTTATGGTACTTATAGCTCTCCGATATAGTAGAGCAGTTGTTTGGATCCAGTTAAATTTAATATTTAGCTTTTTTTAATACTAAAAAATACTATTGTAATATATAAATATGATTACCTGAACATAAAATCAACAAGATGATACTTCCAAACCACACATTAAAATTTGCCATTTTTAATTTTATTTTAATGACTCTCTGTTCATATTTCTTAAGTTATCTTAAATATATTCAAATGATAAACTTATTTTTATAGCTAGGTAGTTTCGTTCTTTTCCACGGTCTTACACATACTAACTCGTCACAGGAACTCGATCACTATATAACTAAGCTGGCGGAAGTGATATGACCCGAAAAGGTAACGAAATTTATGACGTTTGAGGATGTTAGCAAAAGGAATAAATATAGTATTTTGTTACTATACAACATAAATGAATATGCTTGAAAGAGCTCTTATTATTTTTTTGACCTTCTTAGGACATCGGTACCAGGTGTATGAGATTGATGTTTGTCGTTCCACAAATTAGCGTTTCTTAAAGGTATTCTGTACCACGCACTAATTTGTATTATCTGAGTAGCCCGCAGAGGTGTTTCCAAAGGACTTTCAATTCACTTAAAAGTCGGCATCGCACTCGCAGGAGCTCATTGGTGGTGGAACACTTTTCCTAGGTGAAATGCTTTTTTTTATTATATAATTTTATATTATGTTATTTAAAATAAAACAACGAAAACGCTAGCTATTCTAATTGAGAATATGAGCAATTATAACTTGTGACTGTTCAAGTGTACATAAGCGATCATTGCGTAAGATTTAGAAACAATTTATTTACTATCCTGAAAACTGTTCATTTTTGAATTATGAAAAAATCACTTTCCAATCGAACTCTTTTGTTTGACATCTCATTCTACCAAATCATTTTAAAGGACGATGAATTAGTCGTGGAAGAAATACAAATGATATCCTTTTCGGAATTCTTGAAGGCCGGTTAAAAAGACAATTTATTTTTTAATAAAATCACTTGAGTGGTTACATTTTTACTTCTGCTCATCACTCATTTTTAAAATGGGCAAAATAAAAATATGTCTTGTTTAGTTCTATACTGTGTATGTTTCATAGCAACGCTGCGCGATATGTCAACTGTCAATAGCCGTCACGTGATTCATTTGTCTCACATATAAGAACATAATATTTTTTTTATAGTAGAGCGGATAACGGAGCAAGTGGGTCTCCTATATGGTGAGAACACCGCCGCCCATGGACAACCACGCTACAGTTCATGCATTAATTGTATTGTCGGTTATTACGCCATTTAAGTGGGATATTGATATTGGGTCATTTTCAACCAACCTAATTCAACCATATCATGCAACCCTTTAAACACCCGTGAGAGATCCATGCTGAAGCTTATATGGACGCACAAATTGGGCCGCCTCGTCCAAAGTGATACCACGGGCTCACCGAATACTCAGCGTGAAACGGTACTTGTACTGTTTCGCTGAGTAAGTGGGGATATCTTCGAGGCGATCTTCTAACCTACTAAAGAAAATTGATTTCTCTCGTAGCTGTACCATATAAACCAGCATATTAATTGAGTCAAACGAAACATACTGAATAGAAAAACATTATGGTAACGTAAGTAGAGGTGGACGGGGTTGAAATTTTGAATACTGTTTAAAATCGCCAATTGACGATTCAATGCGTCTGTTTACGGAATATATTCATAAAGGGAAATGTGTAAAACGTAATTTACGTATATGCAGCGTGCTACCTCTAAATTCCATTAATAGTTTCCTCTCTGTCACTATTTGCTCTACAAGGTAAATAAAATATTTTATGACGAAATTCTCACTACATCTGTATTCTATCTTTTTTTTAAATTTAATTAATTAGCAGAAGATTCACCTAGGGCAAGCGGTACTCCACCCATGGGCACTCCCAGCCCTTGCAGAGCTGCGGGTGCGTTGCCGAACTTTAAGATTGATGATTCTCGAATGATTAAAAATTGATTCATTCTCAGTGCTACAACTGAATCAGTGTTGTTACCAAAATTGGGCAAAATAAGTATGTAATGACGGTAATATTTATATTCAATTCACGTGAAGCATTCATTTTCTAAACCAACATTTTGGAACGTCACCGTCCTTGGTAAATTAATTGCAGTCTTATTAGAAGGTATTTAATTCATAATTTTTAACACAATTGCTATGAGTAATAAAAGAAAATCGTAATTAATTACTTGAATGTGAAAGAAGAGTTGGTAATACGACATGAGATTTTGTGCAAATTTAACAATTAAAGCTTATGTAGTAGGTACATTTAAACTAAATGCCATTTTCGGCTAATAGAGTGAAATAGCTCGAAACTGCAGATCAGGCTAAAGCTTTAAACTATTACTACGAGTTAGGAGTTTCTTAGCTACAAATGCAAGAATGATATGGTAGGCAATCTATTTTACTATAATTAATATCCACTTTAAGTATTTATTTAAGGCTTGAAGTATGGAATATACAAAGTTAAGCGTGACAAGAACGATTCTCTATAATTTATAGAAACAGATCGTATTCATAAGTAAGTAAATCGAAATGAAAAGATCTTATTCAAAATCGTTTAAAAGATTAAGCGTTGACATCATGAATAAAGAGTTTCTCTGAAACTTATCGGGATCGCTACGCCTAAACTTTTCTTGTTAGGTCTGACAACACTTGAAAGTTTTAACAGGACCCTTCGCGTTTGTGTCCGCCTAGTACTGTTGATGGGCATTTATTTATACATTGTACACCATTGATAATAGTAAAATGTGATTGGTGGATTGAAGCAAGACGATATTATAGCCTTCCAAGTTTCTAAACCCACACATATTCGTTAGGAAGTTTTGCTTTTTGCATAAACATTTTAAATCTATTTAAACTGATACAAAATTTCCCTTCAATAACCAATTAACTTGTAAAAATTTTAATATATTTATTACTTTTTTAAAATTATTGACATATATAGAAAAAAATTCCTACTGATAGGTAAAAAAAAATTGAGTGCTAAGGAAACTATCTAGTAGGAGAAGGATATCTAACAGGGTTAAGATATTTTGTTTAGGAATATGCAATGACGTATTCGAATGAAAAACATGACCTGTGTTCAGCTAAGTAGTAGGTTTCGAACGTCTATGGAATAACGGTATTCTTTTTCGTCAAACGTTGTGACGTACCTACTCGGACATCCTACGTAAACATTTTATACACAATAGACCTTATATAACAATATCCAGTTACACGCGTTGCGTTACGATAGTTCTAGGTATAAAATGATTTATTAATAAAACGAGTTAATGAGACTCAATATGACTGAATTGAATTGAGATTTCCATTGTATTTTGTAAAATAATCAAGATTTTTTCTGTAGGTACAGTAGGGAAGAGTTTCAAAAAAACTGTATTTTGAATGTATATACAATTTTGAAGAAGTAGGACCTTATCAGACTATATAATATTCATAGAGAGTAGTTTTTGACATTGACAAAGTGTGTTATTCCTTTTATAATTAGCATTGCTTGCGATCCGTAACTTGATGAATATAAAGTTTAGGGTCAGCTCACATCAATCTTATACACTTGTACGCATATACGAACTTGGTAAATTAACGACTTGCCTCTATTGTTCGAAATCAGTTCAAACCATAATTTGGGTCCCTTCATTAACTTGAAATGTCCCACTACGCGTACCAAGATACGTAATAAATTGGTAATATTTGGTACCTCTCACTTCCACAATGTCTTATAAGTAATCTGTACGTCATGAAACCTTGAATAATTTATGTACCCGAATTTAGAAGCATCTTGTACTATTCTAAGTAAATTTTATTATAAGGGTAATGTATCTATTATATAGTACTATATAGTATAATTTTTATATCTTTCTGTAGGTAGGCGGATGGTGAATTGAATCGACACGGAATAATAATCGTCTTCATAAAAACAAATCCTTTTTACAGACACTAATAACTGAATCAGAAGATTCCCAACAAAAGGTTAAGACTTTGTGAGTAATATTTCGGAAGTCGTGTTATTTTTCTCGATAAAGAGGTTACATTCGCCAATGCTTTCATATACTTTAGGCTTTTTGCTCGGAACGCTGATTGTCTATGGCACGAAAACGTTTCATATAAACCATAAATATCGCGAAGGTGTGGTTCGCCTGAAGCGTTTTATCATACAACCTAACGAACTTATTGAGGATACAAAAACACACACACGTAGAGGAAGCTTTCTCGAAGATGCCTTGTGTATATGAATATATTCAAATTATGAATGCTAACCTAGTACCGTAACCGTATGTATATTCTAGATAAAAAAATCTAAAAATTATTTAGATTTTTATATTAAAGTAATTAGATATGTACATAGGTACAAATAGATTAGGTACATATAGGTGCATAAAGATGCTTTATCTTAATTTCATCATATCACCCTGACGCACTAATTGGGCCAGCTCGTTGAAAGTGATACCATGGTCTCACATAATACTCAGCATGAAACGGTGTTTCGCAGAAAGAGTGATGATATTGGAGGCTCTTAAAAGTGCCGCTTAAGCGGCGTAAAGATCCACCAACACAAACAATGCGCAAACTGTGGCGTGACTGTGCGTGGGCGGCGATGTTCTCTTACCATCATCTCCGTTGTCCGCTATAGAATAAAAAAAATTGTAGTGTTTTATTAATAGTATTTTTACAATATTACCGGAAAGCTCAAAGTGGAACATTCCGCCACACGATGGAAAGACGATGTCATGAAGGTCGCGGGCAACCGTTGGATCCAGATCGCTCAAGAGCGAATTAGGTGGCCGTCTTTGGGGGAGAGCTATGTCCAGCAGTGAACTTGATAGACTGATGATAATGATTTTTACAATTGTCCTATCTGTATCCCATAATATAATAGGTGATTTAATTTTTAAATTTGAAGCTATAGATAGAGACGTTGTCATATTATTACATAGATGCTAACGTAAAGTAAGTGTGTGGCAGTCATGTTTGAAACACAGTTATGCTTCAATTAACGTTGTCTAAACCTCTTTAAGATGATAGTCGAGAAAACTATGCCAGAATATTCCGTCTAAAATGTTGTGTATGTTGAAAATTCTTGTGCGTTTACTTCAAAGACTTGGCTTGCTTTTGAGGTATTGTTCGCGGATGCGCTGAAACCATAACAATTTCCCAAGTTATTTTGGAAAAGAGGATTTTTAAATTAGTTCATGTAATGGAGAACACCTAAATATGGGTTTAATCAAAAAAATAGGATACATTGGATCCATTTAAACAATAATTGACAAAACACATTGTCTATTTAATACAGTCTTGCCAAACAAAGCCTCTCCAGACTAACGGTAATCAAGTTTTATTAATCAGTTCCAAAGAATTGAATATAAGACTCTAAGAAGCTTCGAAGAGCATTGCATTGTCTTTGAATTTTTAATCAAATCCCCTCATTGAGATCTTGGAACGAAATTAAAGACGGGGCGTATAAATTAAGACGTCGCGAACAAACTTCCTACCACCGAGTTTATTTAACAAGCTCCAAGTTTTCAAGGATTATTAGACGGACAGAATTATAATATGTTGCGACGGGATTAGAAAGATTAGTGAATTATGTATTATGTGCGGGTATTATGTTCATTGCTTAGGTAACCTAAGTACTTCTCTAACTCAGTAACATTAAGTGCCAATGTCTAAAAAAATTGATTTGGCCATGAGATAATTTAATTATAGTTTTCTTATGACGTTAAGGTCAAATTACATATTATTACTGTGGCATTTATTGTTACAAATAGATGTTTTTTATGGTATAGCAGACAACGAAGGAGATGGGTCTCCTGTATGGTAATAGAACACCGCCTATGAACAACCGCGCTACAGTCCGGGCATGGTTGTGCTGCTGCCTTTTTACGCCGCTTAAGCGGGATTTTTAAGGCCCTCCAATATCCTCACTCACTCTGTGAAACACAGTACAAGTACCGTTTCATACTGAGTATTATGTGAGCCCGTGATCTCGTGGTGCGTCAACATATACGTCAGTATAGGCGTCAGCATGAATCTCCCATGGGTGAAAAATTTATAGTCAAATTTCATGATACCTATGGGATTAAGAAGAGAAACAACGTTCACGTTCTCTTAATACATCGGTTATTGCACATATAACGTAATCCACATTACTAAGAATATAATTTCTGTTCTCGTTTAATTAATTAATAAACGAAAATGATAATTGTGGTTACTGTGTTCCATTTAAATTTGTTTCCCCTAAACTTGCATGTATTTCGAAATAGTATTTCAACCTTTGATCGATCTGCAATCGATATTTTATATTATCTTAAGAATGTTGTCTATTTTAAACTTAATAAATCATTATCACGTGTATTGTTAACAACATAAAGGCCACATTTGCATAGTGAACGGTTGTAACCTAAATTCCACCGTGTCATATGCTAAAATCAGATTCCCTTCGGAAAGATTTCGGAATTTCCCGAATTGGATGGCAAATCATTGGAATATTTATTAGTTTTGGGATTTGAGGGCCGTATCTGTTTATTCCGTCCCGTTTCTTCTTAACATTGGTTTGTAATCCCCGTCACCAAGTTAATAGCTTTCATTAAGTGTAATATCTCTTTGAATATTCTTTTGTCGTATCTTGAATGAAAATTTAACTATCTGGTAATGAGTTTTTCGCTATTATCTCGTTGAAGTGAGAAGTTTTATTATACGCGGAATCAGAAATTTGTCAGTTTATTATGAGTCTCTTATATTCATACGAAATACACTTTTAAATAATATTAAACATAAATGTGGCAAAAACATCGACACATTCCAGGATATCGATCCTGGAATAAAATTTAATCCGATGTTCGAAAGTTTTAGAATCTTAAAGGAGATAACAAATGTTGAAATAAAAAAATTTTGTTTATAAAGAAAACTCATTATGTTTTTTTATTAATAATATTAAGTATGTATACATGTATACTAACTATTTCTATAATATGGAGGTTTTGCGAACTACTGAATAGCGGTTTAATAAAACTGTCGTGTAATGCTTTACGACTATTTCATAACTGGCGTATAATTCAATGTCTAGTAAATCGGGAGCAATTTTACTCGGAATTGCAGATGCGACCAGTTACAACTGCACGTAATTTCAATAGACGCCAAGCTTAATATATTGGTTTCATCGATCGTCTTGTACCTATGTAAGTAAGTTGAGGTATTTTACCTAAGTTAAAATTCGTAAGAAAGGTGTCGACAGATTCCTCAAATATTTACACAGGAAAGGACTGTTTTTATGGGTTTTATGGTTTAATTCTATAAAATTATACTTTCTTTCGCGAAACTTGGTCGCTTACGATGGGCCTGATGAAGAAGCTAAGAGTCACTCAGCGAGCTATGGAGAGGGCAATGCTCGGAGTCTTGCTGCGAGATAAAATCAGAAATGAGGTTATCCGCAGCCGAA
>DWCF01001583.1:0-29285 GCA_018230265.1 Delias oraia | reverse complement strand
TATATATACTAGTAGCAACCCGGTACATGCTTCGCTTAGTATTAAAATATTAATTTGAAAGCAAAATCTCCATGTACAAAATAATTCGCCATATATTAAATTCATTTGATACAGAAATGTGATAAATGAAGAACACATAAATTACTATGAAGTCAATACAAAGCCTAAAAATTTGGTAAGGATAAGTGAGCCCGTTCTTGAGTTATCAATTTACAACAAAAACTGGCATATATATAGATTTAAACTAAAAATAAAACTAAATAATAAGCTTTAAAAAACTTTTCTTATTATTTCAGTAAATAGCTAAAAATTTAAATTTTCTAATATTTTTTTAAAAGTTGATATATTCTTTAACTTCTACATAGATTTGATTGTTTGTATTTTAATCGACACATATAAATTATCATATATTTGCAGACACACAAGTTGCATTTTAATTTTAATCCCAGTTTTATAATTACAAGTTGATAGTAAATTAAATCTTGATATAGGTACAAGACACGAGTTGCAATGATTCAGAATTAATTATAAATAAATAGTAATGAATGGAACGCAAACAATTTAATATGTAAATGAACTATTTCTTAATCCCACTCGAATATTCGCACCGTGTTAACGTGAAATCAATGTTGGCAATTAATTTAAAACAATTCGTTTTTACATGTTCACCCACAATCCCAATCACCATACTACATATTGTATCGAAATCGTTTAAGCATAATTAATGAGGATAACATGATAAACTATGTGAAAAAAGTTAATATACAGTCAATAAAAATTGTATTTAATTATATAATTGCCAACCTGTATAGATATATTCAAACTGAATGAATGAATAACAAATTGAAATTGTTCAGTTTAAGCAAAATAAATCTAAATTTTATTTGTTATTTAGAAATTTTATGAGAAAAAGATTAGAAGATACAAAAATTACATTCTGCCGTATTTGATTTTGTGAAAATAATTTAAAAAATTCATACCGCAAAGCCTTTGATCCGAATTTTTTGCAGAAATATTATGTCAATCATTACGTAAATAATCGTCTATTTTTAGGTTTTAAATCAAATAAAATAAAATATTTATTCATATAAAATCAAATACATAATCACTTATACGTTATTATTCTATGTTTACGGACTATTCAAGAATCCCCTAATCTCAAAAGAACAGACAAGAAACTAAATTAACCTGCCATTCTAAGCTATAGCATACGCTGAGGTGTCTCATTCAAATAATCAATATTGATATGTCAAGCCTTTATAACTAGTTTTCGCTTTACGTAAGTTTTAAATTAATCAAATAGTTAAAGTTTGTGTGTAACTTTGGAGGGGATAATCTTTGGACTTACTGAAGCGATCTTGAAAATATACCAATAGAAATCTATGTTATTTATGAGTAAAATAAGTAAAAAGTACATAATAACCCAAAAAAATCACTATTTTTTGTGGTAGTAGAATTTATAATGTAAATCAAAGACGGTTGAACGGTGTTTCTTACGAGCGCTGCCTTAACGATAAGCGAAATATGATTGACTTGTAGAGAAATGCATTTTTATTGCCGTTTAAATGGCGTAAAAAGCCGGTGCTGTCCAATGCGTGGACTGTGGCGCGGTTGTCCATGGGCGGCGGAGTTCTTTTACCATATAGAAGACACACCTGCTTCGTTGTCCGCTATAGTTCAGTTTGTTTCAGTTTAATAATTTAGTTTGATAATTTCTATAAAAAGGTTGGTATAAGCTTGTTATTTTTTAAATTATGTAACTAATTTGGTATATTATTGTAGTGTTAAAGTTCAGAAGTTGGTACGAATAACAAAGGCCGCTGGTAAGTACAAAGTGTTGCGATACTTGACGAATAAGCTGATCACGTGCGACAGATTACGAGCTGAGACGAGTAAGAGGGTTAGGGCGAGCGCCTTGCGTCACCGATGAACGATATAATGTGTCACGAAGCTGACTTAACGCGAGCTTTGCTTCGCAGATGTTGTTTGCTTTTTTGATATATTATTGTGCTATTTATCTTTATTTTTTTATGCTATAGCGGACAACGGAGCAGGTAGGTTTCGTAAAATTTAGAGAACACTGCCAAGTAACCGCGCTATAGTCTACGAATTGGTATGTTGGTGGCTTTTTACGCCACTTAAGCGGCATCTTTAAGGGCCTCCGATATCCTCACTCACTCAGCGAAACAGTAGAAGTACCGTTTCAATTACAACTACCATTTCATGCTGAGTGTTCTGTGAGCCCAAAACTGTAAACTGTAATGTAGTGTAACTGTAGACTCGTAATAGTAGTTAAAAAATAATGCCGGCTTTTTAACCATTCATATCCCGATCTTAAGATGCGATTAATTTTAAAAATCTTAACTTAGGCAAATATTTGTTTCAAATTATTAATTATTTTTTATTCCTGCATGCAATGAACGGTTTATTTACCCATTTAAGAAATCAGATTGAAAAAAGTCATGATATTCCAGACGTTCTGGTTACTATAAAGCAGTTAGTTGTAGCAAAACTTACATGTTAATGTATATAAAAATCATAATATATATATAAAATCAATAAAAAGACTAGTTTTTGTATTTTATTGACTATTTCAATAATTGATGAATTTAAATATTGAATAGAACAAAGGGGCTATAAAAGCTTTAAACGAATCACGTACCTAAGCCGACAAGCTGTAAGCGTAACGATGATTCCTGACCGGCACTAATGTAAATCTTTGATATGCAAATATCTACTCTGTTCTTGTTTCTTATTTATGCTGGGATAATTGATATCGCCTCGCATATATTAATGAGTTAAAATATTCACGCACCTCTGTTTCATGTGTCACGTGAGAATCCAAATGACTGCTACGTAATTGCTCTGACAAATACAATGTTATGTGAGAATATAGTCTGTTTAACACCGAGTTATTGTCTTTTATTTAGACGAGTATTACATATTTGGAAAAAATAGTTTGAGGTCAACTATTGTTATATTCTTATTTAGTAATATTTAATGCTTTTACAAATATCTGACAGCTTATACCTATGGCCGCGGGAAACTGATGACAATTGTGTCAAATTACAATGTCAACGTCAAAGTTATTTTTGTTAGCTGGTTTTCGTTAATCTGTATTACTGAAATGTATGTTGCACATATAAATGTACTTTAAAAAAAATAATAATTTAAAAATTTATTTTCAAATTTGTTGTATTAACGTATTTATAATTACTTGTTAATAATTCCAATGTTTGATATTTGACAAATATAGTATAAATCTGTTGGAAAGTTTAACGTCCGTCCGTAATCCAAGTACAGCAATATAACTTTGTAATAAGATCCAATTAATTTTGCAACTTCAATATATCACGTTGAATAAATATCTCTTTCATTAATTAATTGGTGGTCAATTAATATTTTATTAAAATAATTAATGTAGTTCTGATAACTTCGTAATTTATTTCAACATTTTAGAACCGTCTTTTACAGTTAATGTTTACTCTAGCATTTTTTAAAATAGAACTTTTTTAGCATCTGAAAAGATGATGAAAAAATGATATGAAAAAAGTTCAATTGTTTTGTAGGATATTCATGCAACGAATATTTGTAAATATATAGGTATAAATACCTTATATTCTTCTTTGGAATATAAACTTTAATTTTATCAAAGTTTTAAAAGTAGTTCATATTGAATTTATACAACCAAAAATTCTAATCCACATTAATTTTTAATGGTGTTAATCTTAAAATCTGTTTGCAATAAAAACTCGTCTGCGGAAGACAATATTTAAAAATAAATAAAGTTCCATTATGTTTGTTGTACGCTGCCACTTTTGCGTTTGTATTCCTACATAATTCTCCTTGTAAATACCTCCTAATGTGTTCTGATATGTAACACTTGTTAGTTCTCAGATATGTGCTGTTTACGCTAATCTATTGATAGCATGTTGTGGCGCGTTTATAAACCGATAAACTCCTCGTATGTGCTACAGGTCTTAGATAAGGTAAAAAGAGTAAGGATAAAAAGTGCGCCTCGTATATTAATGGTTTTAAAAGTGTACCATGAAGCGAGAGGTATTGTGTTCGAATCCCGGTGCTGACAATTATAATTTAATTTATTATTTATTCGGTATCGGGAAAGGCTGAACAGTGGCCGAGCGAGTGACTTAATACTGTCACACCTGTGGAAGAACCACGGTGAAGCATAAGCTGACGCTCTAATTGGACTTATTAA
Organism: Delias oraia; assembly: GCA_018230265.1. Classification (NCBI taxonomy): domain Eukaryota; kingdom Metazoa; phylum Arthropoda; class Insecta; order Lepidoptera; family Pieridae; genus Delias; species Delias oraia. The sequence goes on along the minus strand of DWCF01001583.1, from coordinate 25,066 downwards.
TATATTGTTTCGCAGAGTGAGTGAGGATATCGGAGGCCCATAAAAGTACCGCTTAAGTTGTGTAAAAAGCCAGCAACACAGCCGAAGCGCAGAGTGTAGCGCGGTTGTTCATGGGCGGCGGTGTTTAACCATATAACCCACCTGCTTCGTTGTCCACTATAGAATAAGAGGTACTTAATGTGAAATATACGGTAACTTATTAAAGAATAAAGATTTTATATAGTCAAATATGTATGCATGTATATACTTTATTAGAAATATGTAATAGTTTCATGTAAATCAACGAAGATTGGAATTATTATTTTTATTAATTTCTGTATAAATATATTATATACATAAACTCACTTCTATCATAATTTGCCTTTAGCTTAATTATTATCGATATTTCATATCATCAACAATTTAATAGTAAATAAATATACTCTTAAATAAATCAAAGATTTAAGAGATTAAGGGTGAAAATTAATATAATTGTAGTTAATTGTTGTAAAATGATTAAATGCTAAGTAATTATAAACATTTTGACAACACAGCGAAACGCTGGAGCAATTCCAAGACTTGACTAGTAATTTCCGGAGCCGCGAGGGGCTTGGAGTTTCTGCAAGAGCATTTGTTAATTGTTGTGTGGATCATGAACCACCAGCCTTCCAATAAATACTCAACTATCGGACATCTTTAACCCGCTTAATCACTTCGTAGAAAATTAACTTTAGAAATAGTAGGGATTTACAATGGACTTGCCAAAATTTCCTGATTTAATTCTTGTGTACGAAGAGGTAGATGCTTAGTCGAGTTAGCCTATCCACACGCAAATTAGGCGCTCAGACGCCGAGTTGCGGAGAATGGCCCGTTGCATCAAATTACAAGGTACATAATTCGTTTTGCTATTTTATTTAATACGGACACAAAACAATTTAAAAGTAATATTAAGAATTATAAAAGTAATAAACATTATATGGGAATAATAATGTTTTTTTGAGATGGGTCTCCTATATGGTAAGAGAATACCGCCACCCATGTACAACCGCGCCACAGTCAGCGTATTGGTTGTATTGTTGGCTTTTTACGCCACTTATGCGACACTTTTAAGGGCCTCCGATATCCTCCCTCACTCTGCGAAACACAGTACAAGTACCGTTTCATGCTGAGTATTCTGTAAGTCCGTGGTGTCACTTCGGACGAGTCAGCTGAATTAATGCGTCAGAATATGCTTCAACATGGCTTTCTTTTCCGTTCAAATTCAAGTCCGTTCAATTCCGTTTTCGCAGTGATTTTTATCATACGATTTCAGAGGAAAAGAAAATTATAAAAAGGCGATGAAATAATAATAATCATTGTTATCAAAATATTCATTTTATTATGTTTTCGTTAATATTGATTATAATTAAATTGCAATACTAGTTAAAATATTATTTTGACATCAACATAAGATAAAAATGATTGCTATCCTGATTTGTTTCTGCATTTGTGTTCTGCGATATACTTCTTGCTCTTTCTTCGTATTCTTTAGGCTGTAACTTTATCAAAAAGCTCATAAAGAACAAACATTTTCATAATTTAGTAATATCCATAATTATTAAATATCTTTTCATCATAGTGAAGATATTTATGACTAGTAATGCCTCTAAATACACATATATAAAGAAGTTTTGGCGTAGAGGTCCGTGGAACTTACTAATTCTAAAACTTTGCATTTCTATCACGTATACCTCATTGTTTTCAAAACAAAACATAGAACTTTGAGTCTACAACTTCCATTCTTTAAATACTAGTTTTAAATAAGGTTATTTTTGTATAACAGAAAGGAGGATTTAACAATATTCAAAGAAAAGTTAAGAATTTGGTTAAGTAAAAATTAGTTTTGTTTTGAGCAAAACACTTTTAAATTAATATGTCACTCTGATATAATATATCTTGTACGTTGAACACATTCATTTCTGGTTTTGACAACATCTCACTTCAACTGCTCAAAGACATTCCTATCATTTATTAACAAGCAGCTAGCCTCTCGGTATGTTAAATCGTTCTGTTGACGTTTCATTGCAGCTTTTGTACCAGCTAACAGTTGGTATATAGAACTGACGTAGAAATGTATGAAAAATAATTCAAAATAACGTTATATCGCAGTCGGATGAAGGGTTAAGACGTGGCTAAGTATGTGAGAGGCTCTATGGAATAGACTAACGCCACTCGAGTTAAACTGTCAGTATGCTGTGTATAACAATCTGTTTAATATAATATAATGAAGGTAGTAAGAATATTTTAATGTGCTTTAGTATTTAATTATTTCATGACTATGCTTAAAAAGTGGTTCTAGATTTATATTAAAAAAATTAACTTTTTATGATACTACACCCCATAAGTCATTCTTAAGAGTAAAAATATTGTGTATGCTCATTACCAAGGCTACTATTTTCGCCTAATGTAAGATATGTATATTATATAGTAAGGAGAGATAGACACAACTTCAAAGAGCTGAAGGAGAAATAGACAAAGATAATTATATCTTTGTTCATTTCAGTATTCAGTTGCATATTAATGCACGTTATAATTTGCCAAATATTCGCAAACGTTTGTCTCTGTTACCAGTGTGTATTAAATTAATTAAACTAATTTTAAATTCACGTGTTTCATAAATAATGAATAGTTATTCACCCGTGGGAGAGCCATGTAATACTAACGCTCGAATTGGGCCAGCTCGTCCGAAGTTATACCACGTGCTCAAATTATACTAAGCGTGAAACAGTACTTGTACTGTGTTTCGCAGAGTGAGTGAGGATATCGGAGGCTCTTAAAAGTGCCGCTTAAGCTGCGTAAAAAGCTGGCAACACAACTAATACGCGGACTGTAGCGCGGTTGTTCCTTTGCGGCGGTGTTCTCTTACCATATAGGAGACCCACCTGCTCCATTGTATGCTAAACTATAAAAAAAAGCTGCTTGTATAGTAAGTAGTATTACAGTAAACAAAGTTGAGTTACAGAAGATGTGTTTTTGTATGGGTCGTTTGTTCGATTGTTGTTCACAGGGCGTATTGTTTGTTGTCTTTCGCTCAACTTGACACGTTGATCGATGTTTCTGACGGCGGCATATAAATAAGAAATTGTGTTCGAACTACATATGTTCAAAATTTATGAATGAAAACTTTCCAATTATTAGTTTACATTATTTGCGTTACTAATTTCATATTTAGAGAATGTATATAAAATGGGTTTACCTAGTAGTAGAATGCTATATTTGCAGAATTATTATATATCAGTAAATGTTTTTTAAAGTATGCAGTAGCTAAGATACTTATAAATTAATATTATGTAGATTAGAAGGAATGGCACCGCATAGCATAAGTGTCTCAGTTTAATGATACAAATATTCAAAACTATTTTCATATTATATTTAGTACCTAGCGTGATAGTACATGTTTATTATTAATATAGGATCAAAGGAAATAGAATTCTTGATTACAGACTTGTCAACACCTCAATAAAGTAATTAACTTATTGAAACTAAGTAATTACATACACTGCTTATATCTTCTTTCTAAGTGTATCCGAAATTTGAAAATTTAATTAGTTTATTAATTAATTTCACTAGACTATTTATATATCTTACAGAAAATCTTGATTAAATAAAAATCCTGACGGCGTTTCATTTAAATATCCATTTATATCTCGTTAGTGGGTATCGCGCAATCTATCTATTCAACCGTAAGTATCAATTAAAGAAAAACGGCATTAAAAGTCTTGGATCGGAGTCGGGCTGAGCCATAACTGTCAGAAGATAGGACCTCTCAACGTAGGGCTTACACTTGCCCACGATAAAAGACATTGAATGGGCTTATTCCAATAAAATTAAAGCGAAAAAACACATTCTTTGACATATTAAAGAAAGGTTTTTCTTACTTACAACATTCCTAGTATGTTGCTGCTACCAGCTATAGACTGTAGAGCTAGTGGCAGCCCTTAGAAGCGCATGAAGCGGTAAATCTAGCGATACTAACCGTTAAAAGGATTTACTTCTAGAGTCCGCCATTCATTGGCAAGGCGCGAGGACCGGATTGGATATTGATGGCCTCTCTTAAGTGTGTCGTATATTCTCGAAACTGAATCTTGCTATTATTCCATACTTAAGTAAATCTTTAAAATATGTTGCGATTGAAAAGAAATATCTTTATTTAGATTAAAAATTACAATGAAAACACCTTCAAATCTTATATCAAGATAATAACAAAGCATATATTTTTTAGTATTTTTAATGCTCGTATTTTTTTTTACACAGGCGCAATCATATTATTTTCATTGAATCTATGTAGGTTATATAAATTCTCTCAAACGGGATAAAGAATTCCAACGCTGGATTAAAAATAATTTTTATACAATAGTACCCAATTATCATTTAACATACATATCTGTGCATATTTAAACGTTTAGTCTTGGGATCATCATACAAATTCAGTTGTTTAATCTGATGGAAAATTTCACTGGTTCCTTTGTGATACTCGCTTTATATCCCAATGATAAATGAATATATTTAAAGTATATTTTCATACAATTATATATTAGTCTGAATATTATTTATTAAAACAATAAATTACAGAAATAAAGATTGTAATGACACATTAAATGGAGACTTATTAACTAAAAATATTACTAACACTTTAGTTGTAATAATAAAAACTATTTTAATTTTAAATTGTACTTTAGAGAGACACTGTAAATAAAAACAGTAATGATTTCATAAAAAAATCGAGTCCAGAAACTTTACAAGGAAAAATACAAAGAATTAGGTCTTTATAGATGGACATTTAAATCTAAGAATATCCAATCTAGATTTTTGTAGAGGATGGCAAAATAGTTCTTGATGCAACATCAATGATGTTTGTTACAACATTTTTGGAACATCAGTTATCTTATGTTCCGTAACAGTAGTAATCTTACTGTAATCGCTGACATCATATCCTATCGCCGGTAGTAGCTCCAACGTTCCCCGCTCACCCCTTCCGGTAGCTTTTACCGCCTAAATAACAAGCGGCCTCTATCCTATAATAAATAATGCTTACACGTTTGCAAACTAAACTCATTGCATTATTAATCCTTGATATATTACAGACAAACATCGTAAATTTAATTTAGTATTGAGAAACCAATATGCTTTCAAAACCATTCCACATAAGATTTTTTATCGATAAATAAAACTCCGGCTTATAAATTTGACTTCATCATCAGCATCATCATTTCAGCCGTAAGACGCCCGCTGCTGGATGTCCAGCAGTGGGCATCTTACGGCTTTAAGAGAGAAGCCTATGTAGGCTTCTCTCTTGGACTTCCATGAATACCTGTCGAAGCGACCTGCATCTAGCGTCTTCCGGCGACCTTTATAAGATCTAATCACCTTATGGGTGGACGACCCACGCTGCGTTTGCCGGTTTTGACTTAACATCATTTCAATTAAACAATACAATTGTAGTCTTAATTACATGAAACCAATCAAATATTGTGTAGTGCTTAGCAATTAGCGCGGTGTCAACAAGAAATAAGAAAAGGCCACAAATAAAAAACTTTCAGAACAATAAAGTGCTAAGCAAGAACGTTTCTCTAATAGAGTTAAGTTTTCATTATGAGTTTAATGACTTGTCTCAACCGCCGGAGGGTAGACTAAAGCCTCCTGGAATAGATAATAAATAATAATAAGTGTCAGTTGGACAACTGAATACGAATGAAAGACATTAAATGTAGTATGTGTATAAACAATTAATAAAATTTATATGCATACATTATAACTATAAATATAACAAATTCTTTTTATTTTTTTTATTTCATATATACAAAGCCACCCATCTAGGTTAATATAATATAATAATTTAGTATATTATTCACAAAGTAAATTTAATATTTTCAAAAATTTAAAATTTACGTTTCGAAAACTATTGGTTATATAGAGATTTTTATTATTCCCCTGAAAATGATAGAAAAATATTCACAATGAAATGTCACCCGAGGCTGCTATCTCAACGGTATTAGCGCTTTTTAATTTTCTGTTCCTCTCGAATCTTAATAGAAACTTATTAATTATGTTAAAATAAATGTTGTCTTAAGAGATTGCTTTTAAAATAAATATTACCTGAAATTAATAGACCTTATAAACTAAGCGCGGAGTAAAAATGACGCCCTCATCGCAATAAACGGTATTCATATTTCAACGCTTCCACGTCTCCATCGCCTAGCTAATATAACAAATAGTTGTCACAAGAAGCATTTTTATTTAAATATTACTTTTCCCTATATACGTGACGGGTAAAACGATTACACAAAAACTGGTTGAGATGTCTCTCTATTGGAATTAAAGATATATTATTATAAAAGAGACTCTTACAAAAGATAAACTCAAAATGAAGGAAGCCAATGCAATTTATCAAGTTTGGTGAACGTGCTATGTATTTCGTAGCAATTCCGTAGACACGAGTAGAGTGTAGAGAGTGCTACATCGCTCCAAGCGGCTCTTGTATCAACCGACAGAGAAGTATGGCCGCGCATGTTGTTTTATAATTTATCTGTTATCGCCGATAGCGGGGCTCTTCAGAGGCAGGGTGTTGTGAAAGGGGGCGAGGCTGTCTGCGTTCTGTAATGAACTCGGTTCGCCAATAAACAATTAGCTATCTGAGATTTATGCTCCAAGGATTATTCATTGTTTCCAATTATGGCAATAACTAAATATAATAAATTCGAATACAAATTATATTATTACTAGGATTTTATTTTTGTATCATACTTTGTACGAAACTGAACTTATAGTACGTGTACTACAGAAAGCAGTGAGATTCAAGAAACCCTCTTCAATGTAGAAGAACATAGCTTTCTTGATCTCGGACAATAGTAATATGATCGTAGCGAGAGAAGGATATGAAAAGGCAGCCAATCTAATGCGATCAATTTCAATAGGCACTTTTATAGATAAAACCCAATTGAACGATTCAAATGCGTTTTAAAGCAATGCAATATTGAATGCATTCGGAAATTTTTATCTATAAAGTATATAATTTTAATACACTATACTAAAAATATATTATTATTGTTAGGCTAAAATAAATAAATACTGAATAGAACGCCCGACATGCATCTGATTTATTTTACAACAAACGAATTTTACTCCCATAACTAGAATGCATCCTGATACAATCACATCAATAACTAACCGGTTTAAAAAAATCTATATTTGTTTTTAATTTTACAGTACCTAATAATTTTGCTGATTTAATATATCTGTTAAAAGGTTTTTTTAACTGTTAATTTTGTATACATTTGATGGATATATTCTACTAGTCCTGACTTTTAAAGTGACGAAATCCAATGAACCTTTTACGTCTAAAAAGCCTTTCGTTTACGCATATTACTAAAAGTACCAACAAGTTGATTCGTAACAATTTTCTTAAACGAGTACGCGCAAAAAGGTTTAACTTCCCGTAACTCCATCCAAATAATACAAATTTTGTGAAAGTTTAACAAACGAAATAAGAAAAGTTGTTTCTTATTAAAATTTCATTATCGCTGTGTCGTTAATTTGTTTTAGCCTTCAGTGGCAGCTGCTAGAGAAGTCTCATTTGGAACTTATAAGTTTTAAATTTCTATTTTCACAGGTTTACCTGTGAAAATACAAATTACAAAATCTAGATTATTTTAATAATCTTACTCGAAATTTTGTGGTACGTTTTGACTTAAGAGTAAATTTGGCTTTCTATAGCCTACGTGTATAAATCAAGACGCGGCGACTGGCGAGGCTAGCACAAGTTGCACAACGCCGCCGAGGGCGCTAGTTTTCGCATAAATTGCCAGCAACGTTTATTGTCCGCAAGTCAGACTACTCCTACTGACCAACTCGAAAATAGAACTATTCAAAGCAAGTTTCACTACTCCCATCTCTAGCTGCCGTCAGAGGTAAGTAATATTTTTCTAAGAACAGTTTCATTCTTCCATGAATGTAAAGTTTAATATTGAAACTACATAACTAACACCATTTGATATTTAAATTAAAATATTGTATAGAAAAGAGTGTTATACTAGAATAATATTTTTTATTGTTATTATTTCTACGTCTTTGCAACATTATTGTACCAGTTTCTTCTTATAAACAAAGGTTTAGGCGACAATAACTGATCTCATAATTGAACTAAGAAAATTGTGAACTTATTAATATGGTTTTAATATGTATTACTTTATAGATATTATTATTCAGTTTATAGTATCACATAAAAGGAATATAATATATCAGTATATCATATATTATATCGTATCATAGTATTGGCATGTCAGTACATGCCAATACTATCCAAAGACTATTTACTGCTCGAATATTCTACCCACATAGTTTGTGGAGCAAACTTCAGGGTGATGGATTTAAAACTAACTAAAGATTATCGGACCATAGCGTTTGTTGACTGATGTCGACCTTAGACCATGAGTTTCCGGGAACTCGAGCGAAAACTTTGCGCGCGCCTCCCGCTCTCCTAGCCGCCACGAACAGTGCTACGAGCTACACAGTCGCGTGACGCTCGTTGGAGGCTCTGCAAGTATATCCCGTGAAGCGTTAACTCGTCAGAATAATTTCGTTCAGACAATTTGAATAGGAACATTTAAACTTTGTTCGCTTAGTGGTTATAGTCTCAGTGTGGTGACGCAGTGTGATGCCCCGCGGGACAACCATTTAAGGTCTACTCATCCGGCGTCACATTAGATACATTAATAGTCTTGAGTGAAGTGTGTAATTATGTATGTAAGTGAGGGCAGAGCAAGCCACGTGATTGTGTCAACCCTCGTCTTGCGAGTGTCCTTTGTGTCCCGCTGATAAGGTTGCCCAACTGACGGGAACCAAGAGACTTCATATTTTGATATGATTAACATTTTCGACATTACATCTGTTCAAGGATTTTAATGAAGGTACATATATTTTGTACACTACTTTTATTCATTATTAATTAAGCATTGGAATGGATATAATAAAATATTTTATACATAATTTATATAGTATATATATCTAATGGTAAGTTAAGGCAATACCAGGCATATATTTTTGATTAATATAAAAGCGAATATAGAACACCAACATCGTACTAGCAATACAAAATCTAGATGAAGCTTGATTGGGTTCGCTCAATATGAATGAGAACATTTGAACAGAATCGAGCGAACGACTTCAAGTATCCAATGAGAAAAAAGTACATAATTACACTTTTAAATATATTTAGTTTCAGCAATACCTCTCTGAATAAATATCATAATTGCTATATTTTAAGGTTAAGAATTAACCTTAAGGTTAAGAATTAACCTTAATCGAATAGTTTTATTGATGGCGTTTAAATGGCAGTTCTAAGTGTTTCGTTTCATGGTTTTTATATTGATCCGTAGCTGGTGATCATAGATTGTGATTTAGCTAATGGGCTAATCTGTGTGGAGTGACAAATGGGTAATAGGGATACCCTAATGATTCCAATCTTTTGTCGAATTCCATGTAGTGAGCTGCTCATCACACATTTAGTCATTTATCAGGGATGCATTCCTTGTAGATAATTATGTAATAGAGTAAAACAAGTCTTGACATTCAAGAAATTCATGAAATGAAATGTTTTCCTTGAATAATCTTTGAAATTAGCCATTTAAATTACATTAAATGCTTAAAGTTACCAAATTTGAAATAATTATTGAAAATAAGTTATTTAATTGTTATATTTAAAACTTTTAATAAAATATATTATTTTAAATATTTGATATTCGTTATTTTAATTGTAATATATTAAATATCAACTGAAAGTATTTTCATATTTAAGTATGTCGTTTCGTATGTATTGTGGAAAATGTGTTTTCTTTTAATTATATACAGTATTCTTCTAGAGTTGCAAGAATTTCTCTGATTGTCAACCTGCGTCTCTGTACACGTACTTTCCTATTGTTAAAACAGGGAGAGCTTTTCAAGTCTCTTTTCACAATAAAAAGCACCTAATATTTCATCCCATAACTTTGATCCGTAAAAGGCATACACAATTTATTATTCATTATTAAACTACATTTATCTTTTAAAATGAGTACAGGAGTAATAATTTAGCAACAACACACTACGGCTAACCATAAATTGGCTTAATAGCTAAGTTTTGGGTAACAATAATTTATTAACACAACCAATTTTCTTTTTTGGTACGCACCCCCACGAGTGTGATACGCAGGTCATTAGACCTGAATATTAATCTGAGGGCAATGCATTTTGAGAGCCTCGTAGCAAAGTGCTTTAATAATTGTACAATGAAGATAGAGATTTGTCGGGTTCGAATCTCGGTCCGGACATTTATAATTTATTCGGTCTCATGAAGAGCTTGATAGTGGGCGGACGAGTGTTTTAAAAAATATGTCTTAAAAATAAAGTGTCTTAAAAATAAAGTGTCTTAAAAATAAAGTGTCTTAAAAATAAAGTGTCTTAAAAAAAGTGTCTTAAAAATGGCACACCCGTGGGAGAGCCATGCTGAAGCATATGCGGACGCACTAATTGGGCCGGCTCATCTGAAGTGATACCACGGGTTCATAGAATAGTCAGCGTGAAATGGTAGTTGTATTTGAAACGATGCTTCTACTGTGTTGCGCTGAGTGAATGAGAATATTGGAAGTTTTTAAAAATACCCTTTAAAGCTGCCAACACAACCAATGCGCGAACTGTGGCGCTGTTCTCCATGAGCGGTGGTAATCTCTTACCATATAGGAGACCTACCTGCTCCATTGTCCGCTATACCTTAAAAAATGCAGATTTTGTATCAGACTTATTTTCTTTATATTTAATTTCTCATAGTTAAGAAAAGAATATGTTTAATTTTGATAAGGTCTTACATGCATGAACGAACTTACAAGTAAAAGAAATATTATTCACGATTCCTAGTACTTTTGATTGTACTATTTCATAAAAGAACGTTATTCAATTTGAAACTATTCTATTTTCAATTAGTGATGAATAGCTAAAAATGTGAGGGAGTAAAATTTTATTTCCGTTTGAGCGAACGGTTTTAACAACTTAATTTATTTAACTTGGAGCTCAAAACTCGATAGCGAAATTATATTATTTCACGTGTGGCTATGGCTGACATAAAATATTCTTAACTCATCGTATTTATTTGTTTATTGTAACCAAATTTCATCATTATCATTCCAATCTTTGTTGATCCACAACTGAGCTTTTGCACACAAAGGCATTATGTGCCGCGCCCTACCACTCTGTTGAATCGGCTGCCAGCAGGAGTATTTCCAAACCAATACGATTTGGAGACCTTCAAAAAAACAGTTTGCATATTCCTTAAAGGCGCACAATTGTGGCTCTGTAAAGGCAAGGGTGTCCATGGGCGGAATGTTCCTATTTACAAAAGCCTTTGTTCAAAAAATTGAGAGTATTAAGAATAAATGTGATAAATTTAAATTCAAGATTAGTAATATCTACAGGTACATTTCTCCCCCTCAAGAAGATCGCTGCGGTCAAAGTTGAGTCAACATCTCATGATTTCAAAGATTCAGTCGCTGTAAAACAGTAATATAGTTTGTTCGTGCCCGCAATATTTCGTTTCGCGGAGAGAATTTTACTTGCTATTAAACTGTAAATTTTTCAACAACCTTATTTCAAAAGTCTCTGAGCTTTTATTACGATCGCGTAAAATTAAAAGTTATGTAATATTGTCCGGGTTCTAATATCACAATTAGGGCCTGTCTGTCGCGATATTAACTCCTATTAGCTTCGCCGTTAGTAAATTTATATTAAACCTAAAGATAATTTATGTAAATTTGAAGTGAAAAGTTCTTGTAATAAGCGCAGAACACTAATAAATTTTGTAAAGTAAAATAATAAAATTAATAGCATTAAAATATCATAACATATTGTAGTTTTACACTACAGATAGATTCATTAATCAGACAAACATCAAGCAAGGACATGGAATGAGGATAAATCATAACATTTACAGCCGTATACCAGTATACAGTGTGTTAGACAGCTCGCTTTGAACCCATGTCCATGTATGCCAACGACAGAATTATCAAATCTTTCGAAATTGTTAGTTAGAATCAATAAATTCAGATATATTGTACTATATCACACTTGTCACTACGAATACTGGTTGCGCATAGATCAAAGGTAATGGCACCTTTTTCTACTGTAGTAATAGAGAGTAATTACTTATTTTTTTCTTTGTTTTATGGTATAGCGGAGAACGGAGCAGGTGGGTCTGTAGTATGGTAAGAGAATACCACGGCACATGGACAACCGCACCATAGTGCACGCGTTGGTTGTGTGTCCAGCTTTTTACGTCGCTTAGCAGAATTGTAATGGCCTCCGATATCCTCACTCACTCATAAAACACAGTATAGGCAACATTTAAAGTACAACTACTATTTCACGCTGACGATTCTGTGAGACCGTGGTATCATTCGGATGAGTCGGCCAATTAGTGCTTTAGCATATGCTCAGAATGGCTCACCCAGTTCTAGTTGAATCATTGAAGACATTTCTTGGTTTTTGTGTCTTGATTATCCCTATTTTTGTAGCGCAATCAATATGTGCTAGGGAATGTATTTCAAATATATTTGTTTATTTTATTGGGTCTGTATATGGCTTATTAACAAAGTAATAAAAAAGAAACATAAATATTAATCTCTTAATATATTTTATCGAATTATCGATTTCATATAAATTTTTTCAACTCGTCCGAAGTGATACTACGGGCTCACATAATACTCAGCGTGAAACGGTTCCTGTACTGTGTTTCGCAGAGTGAGTGAGGTTATCGGAGGCCCTTAAAAATGTCGCATAAGTGGCGTAAAAAGTCGGCAACATAACTAATGCGCGGACTGCGGCGCGGTTTTCAATGCGGCTGTGTTCTCTTACCATATAGGAGACCCACCTGCTCCAATATCCACTATACTATAAAAAATTATTTATTCTAATTAATCATCATCTTTAGAGAAGCAATGCTGCCCTTCTTCTCGGTCGCAAATTTTATAGTCGACGCTTTTGCTATATAAATCACATTTGTTCGTTTGCAATTAGTTCTGACTCATTGCAGCATTTACAAGTTCCTTGTTGTCTTCAGCAAACACGAACACAACTGCTACCCACTGAAATTCGATATTTTTATTTGGGAAAGTTCGGGATGTTTTTGTCATAGCCTATTACAGAAAAATGTTGTTAAACCTTTTGTATAACAATCTCTTTTTGCTGCCAGTGATTTCGTATTTAAATCTATGCTCTTTGAATACAGCAACACTAATTCACCATGACAACGGTGTTCTATTAGATGTGTGTAAAGGTTCTGGTTCACAAATTCATAGCATTTTTAAAAATTAATAAACCTCTATGAGATTATAAATATAATTTAATATATTAATAAGTTATATAATTGACGATACTCAAAACTTCCAAACTTTGATGACGTAAGCTTCGTTCACAGTATCGCAATAAGTTTAAACCGAAACGGCGACATGGTTTTGTCGTTAAGCCACATTAATTACTTGTTTATACTTTAATACCGCTTGAAATATTTCAAAGTTTATAAGTCTCCTTCTTTGAAATATAATGTGCTATTTAAAAACACAGACAAATACTTGTATGTTTTATTAATATAGTCTTTTTTCTTATTTTACTAGCTTGTTTTCAAACAACCGGCAACGCACCCGCGGTTCTACAAGGGCTAGGTTTGTCCATAGACATAGGACTGATTATCCTAGATGATCTTCCTGCTCGTTTACCACTATTTCCGTTAAAAAAACTTCATACATTTTAGGAAAAATGAGATGTTATATCAATAAGTTTATTCATTCATATAAAATTTAATAAACTAAACGAGATAGAAACAGAATGTTATAGGTGGACGATCTCATTTTCCCTACGCTGTATGACGGCGAAACTTATGAAATATTAGGAGCAATAGGAAATGTGTCGAGTAATACAATCTGTGAGGGGCGGAGTTTACGGTTCTCGGAGCACTTGTGTCGGCGCGTGAGGGGAATAATTGCAGATCAGCGTTGGTTTGTACCAGTGGCGGCGACATGCCACGTCAGACGTAGCCAGACACTAGACACTTAAAGAGGACTCGGCCATTCCACTTGTATCGAATAAGGTTTTTCTGAATTAATTAACAGGTTTTTATCTCATTGCGGTAGGTTTGTCACTATAATAAGAATGAAGCAGTAGGAAAAACAGCTTTTTGTAAATAAAAAATATCTTTCAAGGTTTTTTAAAGACGTTATACAAGACAGACTAATATTTAGAAGATGGAATGAATTTGAGAGCCTCGTAGCTAAATAGCTTTAAAAGTCTACTATGAAGCGAAAGGTGTCGGGTTCGAAACCTGGTCCGAACAATTATAATTTAATTTTTAATTTATTCGGTCTCTGTAAGGGATTAACAGAGGCCAGGAAGAGTGTCTTTATAATATCGCACCTGTGAGAGCTGTGCTAAACCGTGCCGTGTATTCTCTTATCACATAAGAGACCCACCTAATCAGTTGTCCGCTATACCATAAAATAAAATTAATGAAGAATAGTATACATAATACTAATGTATTTATTTTTATATACTGTGATAATATCACCTATGTAGGTACATGGAATTCAAGTTGAAAGTTTAATAATAATCCAGGGAAACGATAAAATTTGAAAATTTAAATAAATGATTGTAGCAACATCGCTGAATTCTCATTTTCGGCTTGGATATACAATCAAAAATAACGACGAAGCTAAATTATTTTAACGTAAAATAAAAACTGTATTGGTAATGTTAACAGATTTTATAAACATGAAATTAAGGTAAATTTTTTAATGCAATTTCAATAAAATTAAAACAAAATTATTTTTCATTTGGTTTCTAAATGTTTATGAAACTAAAATTACATTAAATTAGATTTTAGTTGAAATACACTCTAAGCTCTAATGTAATACATTTTAATCTGACTTCGAAGCGTCGCTATTTAAACTACAGTCCGAACCATGTCGGTACTATAGATACACGAATTCAATCGTCACAGACCGCATTTCCACCGGTTTCATTGTATCGCGTGACATTTTGATCTTTATTCGACTAAACCTCAATAAATTAACCTAATAAAAACAATTCATTTGAGTCATCAGAATTATTTATATATAACATAGTCACGATTTTGCTACAGTTCTAAAAATATAACCTAAGAAATATGTTATGAAAACGCAAACGAACTGGAGGTTCACCTAAAATAAGCGGTCTTCCACCCATGGATAAACCCAGTCCTTTCAAAGCCGCGGCTACGTTGCCTGCCTTTTATGGATAGATACGCCCTACGCCCTAGTTTTAAGTGTTCCCAGGTTGTATCTGCAAATTTAAACTTTTAAAAAATTATACGGTGACTTATTTTATTTCTTTATTATTCTAACCATAAACTACAAAATTGGATTTAGGTAGAGTTATTTAGATATGATATAAATAATAAATGCAACGTATTCTGTCATGCTTTACACCACCCACCACCCACACATTACGCCGCGGAGACGAGAGCTTAGAAATACTGACTGTAGTTTGGAACACAGAAGGCAAAATATCGCGAGGGAATTCACCAACAAGATGGTCCGATCAAGTTAAAGACTCTTCGTCATCGAAATTCTACACGGTCGCAAGAGATGCGCTGGACAGAAACAGATGGCGACAGATCATCCACTCCAAAAGTAACCCTAGTACTGACTACGAACCGCAGACAGGAGGGATCGACTTATAGAGATAATGTATTAAGATAAAACTAAATGCGGCAGTAAATTGCCAGAAACCACAGAACAGAACAACACCAGAAATGTTTAATTTTGAAATATTTCCATCACTTTTTTCGTGTAAATGTTAGTTAGAGGAAAGCTTACTCGGAACTCATTTAAATGCTTTCATCTTGTGTATACTTTTTGCGGCATTTTATAGCCTAATAAAATCTGAAACGGCGTCCGTGCACCGTACTATGTAATTCTGTTTCCGCCACTTACTGCGAATTGTAGGAATATTTACTCGACTTGATTTAAATTTTCTATAACAGAAAATCTCTTGAAAATTGATCTTCTACGTTAATTTTAAATATCTTAATATCTCGTATATGAAATTTTACAACTTCTTAAATAAAAATATTTAATTTATTCAAGCCTACTGACATATTAATTTATATAAACTTAAATACGTGAACAATTGCGATACAAATAAAAAATAAATGGTATGCGGAAATTCCAAATATTGAATTAAAAAATTTTCATAATTTAGAAGTATTTTGTTGCTTTTAGGATAATATTGACTTTTCCTAACGTTCTTTGCCCTTATTTATAAATAGAAATTTAAAAGGCGTAATCCAGAACGGGCATCATAGATAGAAATGTCAAACAATTTTTCATTACGAAGTTTGATATTTTTAATTAACAAATAGAAATTTTTGATTACGGCCTCACATTTTTCTATAAATCTTTTTTCATATTATCGTTACATTTTTTTAAACGTTATTGTCCCTTTCGCCTTTAAGTGAATTGATGATACTATTGTTCAAACAGTAAAAAGTATAAAAATGACAAATAATTACTATTTACATTTGTTAGGAAATTACTCATATAAGAACGAATTGAATCTCATAGAAATGTTTCACAGACATGTATAGATTGTATGGTTTCTGATCGGAGTTTGTAGAAGAAGCCGTAATAACGTCAGTTAAATCGTATGTGGATATCGGGTGAATATACTCTAAGCTTTTAATACAGATGTTTATTGTCGCTCTTTGCCTACTGGGAATTCTGAAAATACCAGTGAGCTTTATTCAATTACAATTTTGCTCTTTACATACATTTTAACAAGCCAAATAAACAGCACTGGAGATGAAGGCACACAGAAGTAATGAAAAATAAATGTTATTAATATCAATACTAAAATTATCATATAAAAATTTTATGTGTTGCATAAATCTTTGAATCTTACATAAAACCCACAGTTGCAGATATTTGATATATCGTAATTTAAAAATTTATGTCTGAAATATAACATATAGTAATGTTGTATTTAAAAATAATATGTTTACTCCTAGAAATGTATAATTTGGTAATTAAGTATGAACGAAATAAATAATCACGTGTGTATATTAGGACTTTCTGTTAAAGTAAATAATAAGTACAACAAATTATCTTTAAAAAAATTCGTGCGAGTACCATGCTGAAGCTAATACTGATGCACTAATTGGAACGTCTTCTCCTCATTGATAATGATAGAGAAGCCTGCTTCAGTACCCGCTATACTTACCTACTATAAAATATATATTTTTTAAACCTACTTTAATGTACAACTGATTCCGTAGTTTATGTAATAATTCCAATAATAAATTTCAACCCTATTTATCATGAAGGTTTGTTAGATGTATAATAAATCATTACTTTTCCCATTAAGAAGTCGGAAAAGGCTCATTTCGTAATACAAGATAATAGGACTTGTCGCTAAAATTCCTTTACAAATATTGTTTTTGTCACTCGGCGTAACGTTTATATCTAGTTACAGGCGTCCTTTCATAAGATATTATATTAGGGACGAGATATTTCCTAACGTCTCTAGGGTCAAGCTGAAACAGTTTGCGATATTTTTGCCCGATATTAAGATAGATTGAACTTTGACAGTTGTTGTCAAATTGAAAATAAAGTTCTGACAGCGACACAAAGAATAAATCAACAGTCAGAAATGATCACTTACGATTGGCGTACATTTTGATAGTACAGGCAGAGATAGGTACCTACGACACCGATAAATACCCAAGTAGTCACAAAGCATTCACTAAGACATAAGAGTGAAAAATAGTTTAAATTAAAGAGGTTAAGAAAGAATAATATGGATTACACGCACAGAAGAAATGATAAAAACCTATTTTGATAAAGCTGATAATTTAACGTTTAATGATATATATTCTAAAGAAATAAAAGAAACAAACATGGTAGAATTCATTCAGAGAAAAGAAGGCCAATTGAATCTGAAAAATATATCCGCACGATTTATGATCAAGAAATTTGTATGTAAATTTTCTAATGCAAAACAATGCAGACGTTGATAAGAAATGAAAATAATTTGATATATTAAAGATATAGAAATATGAAGGTTATTTCTGGATAAATAATGTGCAGACTGGCACTCGGAAACATTTTAAACATTAAAAAAGTGGATAAATAATTAATAATTAATTTTCTGATACCTTTATCAGGATGGACTATGGGAATGTATGCTAAATTTTATAAAAGATTTTTTACATTTAATATAAAGAGCGTTTCCTTGTGGAATATACCATAATAAAAGAAATTAATATTAGATATGAGTGAAAATATTAGTGGAAAGACTCAGGTATTACTTATTAGTATCCAGCTTAGCTGAACTTATTAGAAAGAGGATTAATTGAGAATAGTGAGTAAACTCAACGAAATTTGCATTTATTTCAACTTCAAAAACACAAAATCCTAAATATTTTATTAAGTTACTAAATAATGTACTGGAAAACAGAAAAAACTGATAAAGAAGATCATGTGACAATAACATCATATAACAAAATATGATGATGCTTATTCTTCCATAATAGTAACAAGAATCACATGGGTAATTCTCTTCCTGGAGGAGGAAGATGTAAATAGATTATAAAAGATTTCTTTAATTGAGTATAAAATGTCAGCTTCATAATAAACACTCAGAAGTTAAGTATGCTGTTAGCAAACTTAAGTTACTTGTTAAAAAAATAAAGTTTGTTTTAATATAAAATCTTATTATTGTCTTATGTACATTTTCAAATTGTATATGTTATAATTTAAGAGGCTAATGTATCTAATGTTATATGTGGCCGTAATTAACAAAAATAATATTAGATAAGCTCTAAAGTTAAGAACAAAAATGATCCCTACATAAAAATATCAAAAATATAAAACACATATAAATAAATTATAATCAAAATACTATATATATTACAACGCCAACAAGAATATAACATTGGAAGAACTAAACATTGTATTCTTGGCAACAATATTGCAGAAAGTATATTTTTACGGCTATGATGTTTCTACTCTCATTTTACTTTATGTACAACTTGATTTTATAATATAAGAAATCCTATTTTCCACTTCTAAGCGTTCGATACAACAGTTTAAATTGAAACAAAGTTTTCAACTGACTTTATACAAAAATTATCCGTCATTCATTATAACAAACTATTACAAAAAAAAAAAATATTCTACATTTCAATGACATTGATTGGTCAATTTCAGATGTTTCAGAATTATTTAAAACTTATTTTTAATGAGTTTTATTTACTAACCAGGATTATAATAAGTTGCCTATGCTACTAGTACTATGCTACCTGATACTAGAACATATCGGATAATGGAGCTACAGGGTTTTGAAGCTTATGATAGCGGCCATTGCAATGAGTCAGCTGCTGGCGTTGATCGGTTTGACGTCAACGATAGAGCCCAATACAAGACACAACCAATTTGATGAATACAGTAATCAATAGATCCTATCTAAAGAAATGAATTCCTATCCTGAAATTGCTGTATATTCAAAACATATATTTAACACACTTAAACAAACATCTAAGGAAAATGATAATTTTAACTGATAATCCTTTTTATGATAAGGGAGACCTTTATGGTAAGAGATCATCGTTGCCCATGAATATCGATGCTTTGGTTGTATTACCGGCTTTGTACGCCGTTTAAAATATGATATTCTAACTCACTCAGCGAAACACAGTACAAGTACTGTTTCACGCTATTGTGAGTTAGCCTAACTAGTGGGTCTGCATGTTTCAGCGTTTCTCTTCCACGGGCGTAATAATGTTAAGGCACTCGCCGGAATTCTGACTTGTGTCAATCTCTTCCAAAGAGAATTTCAAAGAACCGCTTCATTTGATATTTATCATCATCATTTCAGCCGTAGGACGTCCACTGCCTCTAGCAGTCTGAAGGTCTGAAGGGGAGGCCTATGTCTCTACATAGGCCTCCCCTTCAGACCTCCATGCATACCTGTCTGAGGCGACACGCATCCAGCCGGAATATTACATATTTATATGATATATCTTTGATATAGCAATTTAATTTCGCAATTAAATATCAAATAGCAATTTTATATTTTTACGGTTTTTATTTATTTTCTGATACCTAACTAGCTTTTCACTTTTAAGTTACTGTTGCCATAATAAATAAACCAAGAATGGTTGTTGAAACAGTAAAGGCTGCGGGAATGTACACTATTGGGGGCTTAATGTGGTAATAGAGTTGGCTTTGTGAGCAAATATATCGGCTACCCCGTCCTCCTCTGACCTTCCACCCCGGAGTAACGAGCCGCAACGCAGCTTGGTGTTGCAGTTTGATGCACACGGCAAATAAAATATATTGTGCGAAAGTTGTGGAGTTTGCTTCTATTTGCATATTGCGAATATCACACTCTTTTCTGAGATAAAACACAATGCCTTTTTTATTAACACATAAATTATCTTATTTTTCATACTACTTATTAATATGTTAAAATATTTCAACGGGAATGAATAAAAATTACAAATTAAGTTTAACATTATTATTGTAACTTATATAAAAAAAACTCAGGAATACTGGTATATTGTGATGAATGTATTACAATGTTTTTACGCTCTAGTTTATTCTGTGGCATGTGTATACAATAGTCATCTCCCACAAGCGTCTACTGAAAGCAAATTACTTGCTAAATAGACCGGAGACCGCACACCGCATTAATACATTCCGCTACGCGGCCCTCCCAACAATATTATTGTTGTAATTATTCGCTTAGCAAAAAACAAACACAATTAACAAATATCTTTTATCGTATATAAATCTGGAATCCCGTAATTATTACAGAGATTGTTTGAAGTTATTTTTTTGGTTGCCAATTTTACGCCATCCCATATCCTCACTCATTCTGCAAAATACTGTACAAGTACCGTTTCACGCTATGTATTCTGTGAGCCCGTAATATCACTTCGGACGAGCCATATCAAATAGTGCGTCAGCGTGTGCTTCAACCTGGCTCTCCCACGTATGCGACAGTTTTAAGACACTCTCCCGGCCACTATCAAGGCCTTCCAGAGACCGAATAAACTATAAATTAAATTATAATTGTTCGGAACGGGATTCGAACCCGATACCTCTCACTTCATGGTACACTTTTAAAATCATTAAGCTACGAGGATGTTACTAATAAAGTTTAACAAAGTAACTCTTGCTAGTCAGACCAAAATCAAGCTGTTAAATTAATATCTTAGTTCCTTTTTGAGTGGACTGAGGGTGTTAGCCAGTCGGTGGGTGAAACAAATAACCCGTGTAATGGGTTGCGCCGCCACAAGCCACATACTAACTTTACAAATATACCAACATTGCACTGAAAACTTCCTGGCTTCGATCTCTTGGCAATCACTTTGAAATAGAATTACTATTTTGTATTATTATATTTAACATCTCTTGTTAAGCCTCTGAGAAACATTGATATTGCCAATTAGTTCAGGCATGCAAATGTTGAACTAAACTCACTTCATTACAATTCTGTTAAATTCAATTGTTTTGAAGCACAAGTACCATCTTATATTAAATGTCATCTCATGTCATTAGGAATAAAGATTATATTTATTTTAAAAAATCATAATTAATATAAATAATTGAATGAATTTATATTCTACTAAATTTGATAATCCATGTTTACTCAAAGTTATTCTTTGCTATCGTAATAAAATTTTATTACTACTCTATAATTATTGCAGAGAAAATCAAAAAATCTTTTGAAATAGCGATACCAATTCCTACATAACTGATGGGAATATTTCAACACTATTCGACATTGCAAAGAATAATCTAGTTGCTTTTAACTTTTATTCATTTTTCCCGGAAACCACGATTAACTAGGGACTTAAAAACTCTGAAAAGCTATTAACAGCAGGTTTTTTATCTCGATGAGTATCGACGCACATTTCTTTGAATTTTAATTAAAACCAATTCAACTTTTAATGAAGTACGAAACTTTCTCTCTTGTCTTAATTAAAACCAAACTTTAACTATTCGCTATATCACTGTTTCCATGTTTTTTACATCTCCGTTTCGCGGACCCTCGACTATCGGCAATGAACACTCTAGAACTATGAAACTTTATTGTATTTGCAAGCTCAGGTTTGTATTTTACTCATTCAAGAAATTGTTTTTATGTTTTTTCTCCTCAAACATGTATATGCCTACTACATATATGCACCGAAAATTCATATATAGACTCTTTTATATAATTAACTAATATTAAAATTAAATATTACATGCCTAATATTTATATAATAAATGTACAATAGCAATAAATGTAAATTTAATAATAAATAAACTTTTCTCTGAATTTTCAACAACGAAACATCTGTTCCGCTCGTCAGTGACCTGTATTGTGGAATTACAGAAAGTAGGGATAAAAGTAACGTTTTTTGTTGTTACATATAAAAAAAGTATCGTTTCCCGGACAGAAAGCCCCTAAACTTGTTTGCGAAACGTGCTCAGAACTCAGTGCGAGTACCTACCGGCCGCCGAAACCTTCTTTTTGCTTCATTAGACGGAGCAAAGCTTAAAGTCTCCACCCTTTGCGCCACTGGGAGACGATTTAGCTAGCTCAGGAATGTTCGCTGACTTATCAATGTTACTTATTTCATCCCATACACAGTGCTACAAAACGACAATACAAAAAAACCTCTTTTAAATATATATTTTTAATTTTATGAAATATATATTTTATTTGTTAAAATACGACAAAATCTGCACTTAATTAAAAGCTTTTTAATTGATAAAGTAATGTATAATTAGATTATGGCAGGATAAAAATCATGCTTTATTCGATCTTTTATTGACGCTATTTAATAATTATTTTCAATTAAGAAATATATAAAAAATTTCTTATTACATTTTTTACTATAAATATTGAAACAAAATAATAAATACTCTATGAGAAAGGAAGATAGTTGAATTGTGTTACGACATGCTAAGGAATTGACATAACTCCGTGGCTACTGCTAGTGCTTCAGAAGTTATGCTCATATGTTGACATAGTTTCAACAACCTCAAATTCTAGGCTAACCGCAAGATAGACTGAAAGTTAGGCTGTCTGTTTTCAATATATAAATACCAGAAAATCGTGTTACATTTTCATTAGCCTCTTAATTTATAATTGATATGTAATAGGCCTATGTCCGGCAGTGGACTTAATGATGATGATGTTATAGCTCCCCGTAAGTATAAACCTGAACTTGCCGAACAAGCAGTCTTTTTTATCATACTTTTCTTTATAATTGATGTAATTATTGTATTTACTATACAATGAAAACTATGTTACTATTTGCACATTACTACTAAGTATATTATTACCATTACGGATAATGAAAGATTTTTAAACAAATCGAACTTTTGTTAAAGCATTCTTTCATTATAGTTAATAATATAGTTCATATTATAACATAAACATAAGTAAATAAGCTTAAAGCAACTATCACTTAAGTTGGTTAAACTTTATGTATATTTTAATTTTTCTTAGTCAGATAAAACTAGCTGTTACTTCCTATTTGAAACTTTTTAGTTTTACTATAAATCATACAAAAATTAATATATGCATTAATTACTAATTAACACATCTATATGAACACACATAAAACATACTGGTTACTAATTACTTTAAAAGAGGTAGAAAAAGAATCAGCACAGTACAAACATAATTAATGAAGGGAAATATTAGCACAGCGCAGTGCCCGGCGCGTATGGAGTGGGCAGGAGCAAGGCAGTGGTTCGTAATGAACGACATTTCACCAGTTTCACGTTATTTCAAAGAAACGCCTCGATGTTGCCGTGTGAATAATTACCTGAGCTCGTGCTCGCCTAACGAGACAATTTTGTTACTCACTCATTAATAGTTCGTCAAGTATATTGAAACTAGCTTACGTAGCGAGAATATTGGAAATGAGCAACTTTTAAGACTTGCTTTTAAAAAGTACAGTATTGTTAACTAAAATAATTATCTCCATTACTATTTTTTATATTATTAAATCGTAACCTCACATTTATCTTGCTCTTCATAAAATGGCCCGGGTATTTTGAAATTGCTATCCGCCATACGTCTATATTAACTTTTATAGTAATGTGTACTAAACATATGATGTTAAATATTTGTGGTTTTCTTTGGCTTTTAAGGACACAGTGTCATAGTGGGAAAGAGCAACTCGTGGATCAATCACGGCAAAAAGTGAGATTTATAATGGTTTCTACGAACTGTATTTTTAAGCCTTCGTGATACAGTACCGAGTAAATTCTATCACACTTGTGAAGCATAGTCAAGTATCACGTTATCAATTAATATCTACCGTTCGAACAAGCCGAAGAGCCACTTAATTCACAAGTGCCAAACGCTGCGACAAAACTGAATACTAAGCAGCACTAATCGGCGCTCACTAAATCAATTAGACGAACGACCGCCGACCGCCGGATTTATGTGATGGACAATATAAGCCCCTTTAGTAGAAATAATCTTTAACTACCTTACTCGGACACCGGCTATTACATAGCGATCAGAGCGATAGATACCTCGCTAAATTTGTTATCACAGAGATACTCCGGCCCATTCCTTTTTGAATTAAAATTAAATACTCCTCTAGACTTATTTCTTTAGTTTTTATGATATAGCGGGCAACGGAGCAGGCAGGTTACATCTATGATAAGAGATCACCGCCGTCCATTGATAAACGCGCCATATTCTGCGCTTTGGTTATATTGCCGGGTTTTTATTATTTCAAGGGAGATATCCTCAATCACTCAGAAAAATACAGTACAAGTACTGTTTGACGCTGGTATTCTGCGACCCAGACAATTATTGCTATAGCGGTTGCTTCAGCATGGCTCTCCAACGGGTTAAATTAGCTTATTTCATAAAAATAATGTAAAATATCATCATTTCAGCCGTAAGACGTCCACTGCTGGACATAGGACTCCCCCTTGAACCTCCATGCATACCTGTCTGAGGCGAACTTCATCCAGCG